>JBAKBP010003504.1:96018-152139 GCA_037953745.1 Lithodes maja
CAGTGGTTTGGAGAGCTCATCCGTAGCTTCCTTTAGAACTCTAGGTGAGATTGTATCATGTCCGGGCGATTTATTTACCTTGAGTTTATCTAAACATTTCAATACTTCTCTCTTTGTAATGGTGATATAGCTTAGAACATCAGAATTATCAATCTGATTCGGCGATGCTGTAGGGATATCACTGAGGTCTTCTGTTGTAAAAACTGATGCAAAGAAGGTATTGAGGGCATTACTCATTTGTACTTCGTCGTTGGTGTATTCTCCATTTGCATCGACTAACGGTCCAACAGTTGAAGTAACTACTTTCTTCTTTGTGATATAACTATAGAATTATCTCGGGTTTGTTTTACTTGATTCGCAGCATGTAACTCCAGGGTATTTTTACTTTGCTTAATTAACTGTTTGGCTTTGTGTCTTAGTTATACAAATTTCCTCCGTTCTTCAACATTTTGTGAGGATTTTAATCTATCATTAGCAAACTCTTTAGCAAGCAAACAGCCAGTATGGCCTGTACGCCGTATTTTCGATGGTATGCAGTCTTGCACTGCTTTTAGGTAAGTGTTTGCGAATAATTTCCAAAATGTATTTATGTCGTTATTGTTAATTAGAAATATCCAGTCAGTTTCTTTAAACATTGCTCTAAGTATACGAAAGTTTGCTTTCTTGAAATTAGGGACTTTCTCGATGCTGCTATTTGGTTCGTTACTAGTAAACTTTAAACTAAAAGTTATCGTACGATGGTCGCTGTTACTAAATTCCACCGACATTCAAATATCTATCAATTCTTCTTTTGTTGAAAGTACAAGTTCAAGGACGTTATTTCCACGGGTTGGAAATCTAACAAATTGATATAGCGAACTCTCTTGCAAGTTTGCATACAGGTCTTGTCCAGAGTGTGAAGTAATACTATCTCCCCACTTGGTCACAGGTGTGATGAGTAAAGGTGGGAGTATGGACGATGAAGTGCATGAGAGGGTACAACAGGGGAAGAGGGTTGTAGGAACATTAAAAGCAGTGACAAGGACTTGGGTGGTGAGCATGGAAGTAATGCAATCTTTGCATGATAGTGTGGTAATCCCGACATTGACGTACAGGAGTACGTCTCCAACGTCCGTTGGAGAGACATAAATCAAGAGTGAGAGGGTGGAAACGAGTTACTTTAGAAGTGTGTGCGGAGTTACATGGAGAGATAGACAGACAAATGAGGAAGTACAAGCGTTGTGGTGTGGATGTGGATGTGCTGCTGGAGATTGTGAAAAGGAACACCTTAGGATGGTTCAGTAATGTGGAACGTATGGGGAGCGAAAGACTGACTAAGAGAGTGTACGCGAGCGAGATGGAAGGGCAGAAGGGAAGAGGAAGACCGAGAGTGAGGTGGAAGGATGGAGTTGAGGTGTATGAGGTGAAAGTGGTGGGTGGGAGGATGGGCGCCAGAGGACAGAGGTGCATGGAAGCAATTCATTCTTGGTCTTCGGGGATCATGGCGTTAGATAGAGATATAATATAATTTAAAGCTTACCTCATAAGCTGCCAGATCAGTGTTGATGATTAAAGTTCAGATAATATAGGCTTGTGTGATACGTACCGGATTAAACTTTATGGTCATAGTCTCGTCAAGAGTCTATTATAGATCAGATATATTCTAGCTAACCAAAGATGATTTCAAGCTGTCTAAAAAGAATTCCCGCAATCAAGAGTAAATGGGACGACCCCTTTTGTTTCTGTCTCGTATATTTGTAGTTGTTTTGTATTTGTTTTGGGGGAGGGGGTTAATTCCTACAATTAACCCTTTTAGTTGACGATGACGCGTTTCTTATTATGTATTCAGGCTATCAATAGACGATTATATTCAGTTTTAGAAGGAATTATGGAAATCAGTAAGTTAATTAAGATAGATTGTATCGTGCTGATACCCAGTGGGACTTCCAAGACTTATATTAGCCAGAATAGAGTGAACTCCCGTCATTATATACTGGTAAGGTTAAAATTATGATGCTACGTATAGTCCTACTTGTTATTGTACTATTTACAACAGATGATGTTCATCATATCGCAACTAGAGTATTTGGAAATTAAATCAATATCATTATCAAATCCAGCTATTTTTCTTAGATTAAAGGCTTGCGATTGTAGTCAAACGGCAAATATTAAAAACAAAACATTCATATATATATATATATATATATATATATATATATATATATATACTGTATATACAGTATATATTGCATTTTTTTTTTCTGGCGGACATGTCTCTTTCCATCAGTTATTTATACTAAAATATCAGTGTAAACTGCCTGTGTGTGTCTGTGTGTGTGTGTGTGTGTGCGTGTGTGTGTGTGCGGATAAATGTATATGCGTGGGCGGATATTTACATAACGAGATTGAAACTAGTCTGGCTTCCCCCCCCCCCCCCCCCATAAAATAAATCAATGATACTCATTTAATTAGACTTAACGAGTTTGTATAGCTAATTAGGACACGGTAGGCACAAGGCTTAAGGGGGGTCACCTGCTTTTTGTTCTCTTTCTCTCCTTTTCTCTCTTTCTCTGGCTTGTATCCATTCGACCCCATTCAGCCAACTGTTTTAAGACGTTTACCCCATCCAATCAATATTTTCCTGGCGAGCGGTAGCGAGCCAGTATATAATGTTTTTGTTTTGACAGCAAGCTAAATGTGTACATTTTTCGATAGAAAAATTTCTCCGGCGAAGCCGGATTCTTCATATAATGATGGCTCGCTATCGCTCGCCAGGAAGAAATCAACACCTGGATGGGCATAAACGTCTTAAAACAGTTGGCTGAATGGGGCCGAATGGATACAAGCCAGGGAAAGAGAGAAAAGGAGAGAAAGATAAAAAAACTCCACCTTATTATGCAGAGAGCTTTGTATTTTGTGTCCTTCATGTATATAGAAAAACGAAACTGCCCGGTATCACTATTAATTTGCAGAGCTTTGCATGTTGTCTCCTTCATACTGATAACAAATAAAACTGTCCGGGATCAAACGCGTGACTCTCCGTTGTGAAGAGAGGGGTTTGGGGCATCTCTGTTTTGGTGATGACAGACACGTTCACATGGATTGGACAAATTACAAGAGTACTATATACAAAACAACACCAATGCTATGGTCGTTTAGTTTTAGTTTTTTTTTCCAGCTGACGATAAATTCAACCCCTTAGCAGCTGATTGATCGATACTTAAGGGGAGGCAGACCGTTTTTTTTTTTTTTTTTTTTTTTTTTTTTTTTTTTTTTTTTTTGGTCTATTAATTCATATATTCCTTAGTTTTCTCGCTAGACTCCATTAAGCTTAGAAGGAAAAAAAAACTAGACCCCCTTCAAGATAAATTTGTAAATTTTTCGGTAGAAAAACTTTCCGGCCGAAGGCCGGTTCCTCTTAAAACTTCAGGCTAGCTATCACTCGCCAAGAAATAATAGACACCTAAATTGTACGAAAGGTCTTAAAATTGACAACGAAATGGGGCGAAAGGTGTTAAAATCGCCAAACTAATGGGCCAAAAGTCTTATAATCTCAAAACTAGTGGGGCTAAACATTAGGGAGAAGGGGGTCCAGAAAAACGGTCTGCCTCCCCTTAATGGAATTATATGAAACTACCATACAGTATCTCTGGGTCCTATAATATGAAACTACCATACAGTATCTCTGGGTCCTATAATATGAAACTACCATACAGTATCTCTGGGTCCTATAATATGAAACTACCATACAGTATCTCTGGGTCCTATAATATGAAACTACCATACAATATCTCTGGGTCCTATAATATGAAACTACCATACAGTATCTCTGGGTCCTATATATATATGAAACTACCATACAGTATCTCTGGGTCCTATAATATGAAACTACCATACAGTATCTCTGGGTCCTATATGAAACTACCATACAGTATCTCTGGGTCCTATAATATGAAACTACCATACAGTATCTCTGGGTCCTATATATATATATGAAACTACCATACAGTATATCTGGGTCCTATATATATATGAAACTACCATACAGTATCTCTGGGTCCTATATATATATATGAAACTACCATACAGTATCTCTGGGTCCTATATATATATAAAACTACCATACAGTATCTCTGGGTCCTATATATATATATGAAACTACCATACAGTATCTCTGGGTCCTATATATATATGAAACTACCATACAGTATCTCTGGGTCCTATAATATGAAATTACCATACAGTATCTCTGGGTCCTATATATATGAAACTACCATACAGTATCTCTGGGTCCTATAATATGAAACTACCATACAGTATCTCTGGGTCCTATACTGTATATATATATATATATGAAACTACCATACAGTATCTCTGGGTCCTATATATATATGAAACTACCATACAGTATCTCTGGGTCCTATAATATGAAAGTACCATACAGTATCTCTGGGTCCTATATATATATATATATGAAACTACCATACAGTATCTCTGGGTCCTATAATATGAACCTACCATACAGTATCTCTGGGTCCTATAATATGAAACTACCATACAGTATCTCTGGGTCCTATATATATACAAACTACCATACAGTATCTCTGGGTCCTATAATATGAAACTACCATACAGTATCTCTGGGTCCCATATATATATGAAACTACCATACAGTATCTCTGGGTCCTATATATATATGAAACTACCATACAGTATCTCTGGGTCCTATATATATGAAACTACCATACAGTATCTCTGGGTCCTATAATATGAAACTACCATACAGTATCTCTGGGTCCTATATATATGAAACTACCATACAGTATCTCTGGGTCCTATAATATGAAACTACCATACAGTATCTCTGGGTCCTATAATATGAAACTACCATACAGTATCTCTGGGTCCTATATATATGAAACTACCATACAGTATCTCTGGGTCCTATATATATGAAACTACCATACAGTATCTCTGGGTCCCATAATATGAAACTACCATACAGTATCTCTGGGTCCTATATATATATGAAACTACCATACAGTATCTCTGGGTCCTATATATATATGAAACTACCATACAGTATCTCTGGGTCCTATAATATGAAACTACCATACAGTATCTCTGGGTCCTATAATATGAAACTACCATACAGTATCTCTGGGTCCTATATATATATGAAACTACCATACAGTATATCTGGGTCCTATATATATATGAAACTACCATACAGTATCTCTGGGTCCTATAATATGAAACTACCATACAGTATCTCTGGGTCCTATAATATGAAACTACCATACAGTATCTCTGGGTCCTATAATATGAAACTACCATACAGTATCTCTGGGTCCTATAATATGAAACTACCACACAGTATCTCTGGGTCCTATATATATATATATATATGAAACTACCATACAGTATCTCTGGGTCCTATATATACTGTATATATGAAACTACCATACAGTATCTCTGGGTCCTATATATATATGAAACTACCATACAGTATCTCTGGGTCCTATAATATGAAACTACCATACAGTATCTCTGGGTCCTATATATATATGAAACTATAATATGTTAAGTATATAGGGGATTATAGGTAATAACACAACACATTAATTATTGGATAAGTGATAATAAGTATAAACGTACAGGTATATAAGTACAGATATATGATAAGACTTGTAATAAAAGCCTGAGGAGCAAGGTGATATATGACTTGTGTGGTCTAATATATCTAGGGGATATAGGAGCTTGGCTATAGAGGGTGAGTCTGAGTCTAGAGTCTAGAGGGAGTAAAGAGCTCTGACTCTCTCTGGCTGAGGTCTGTTGAAGTCTAACTGAAGATGCCTGAGTAAGAAGGCATCGACTGGGTTCAAGGATGCTGAAGCAACACAGCATCAACTCAGCATTCTGGTATGACGTAGGACCGGATAAATACGTTATACAGTTTACATTTACAGAGGAAATGGGTGTTGATTTAAGTGGAAGAATCAACAAATATATTATATGTTAAAGAGATAGATAAAGTTATAGGGAGTTTAATAAATGAAGAATGTTTAATAAGAATGTTGAGAGTTTAAAAGTTACAGGGATAAAGGCATAAAAGCAGTGAGATATATGTATAGCAATATATATGCAGGGCTTATAATGTCATACTACATTCGCCGGGGGGTAAAAGAATTGATCTCTCCATGATCAACTATAGTAAAAAAAAATGACTAGTCTGTTGACACATCACACCGTATCAAAATTGTCCATTAGACCTAGATCAAGGGTGTGAGCTACCAACAAATTAGAATAAAGGTTTATGTTAAATAATATAAATATATAGTTGAGTATAAGGAGAAGATTACAACTGCTATATATAACACATGGCAGGTGTAAACTTATATAGTAATACAATTTAACATCTGACAGTGGAAAGAAATAATACCCTAAGCTGTTCCACTGACGATATAAAAATATATATACATATAAAGAAATATATTAAAAAAAAAAATAAAGAAAGAACTTAAAGTGCTCTATTCCTCGCGTAGGCTTCAAGAGCAGCAATGCGAAGATTCAGGCGAGAAAGAGCAAACCAAGAGACACCTAGGATGATGATGATAATGAGCATAGGAGTACATGTGGACATCAATATATCCATATAAAAGTTCAATTTGGTCAAGCGGGAACACTGGTAAGAGGCGGAAGTCATTGCCGGCCTGAGTGATGATTTTCCTCAGACTACTCAAGGGGAGAAGATCTGAGCTCACTATACCGTGTTCAGCATCGTTGAGGGCGTTTAAGAGTCTACTAAAGTCTGACTCTAATTTCATAGAGATAAAATAAATGTTGTCAAGTTGGGTAGAGATTTCTAGAATGTTTTCAAGAAATGAGGTAATATTATTTTTATTAATCTCACCACCACACCCCAATGAAATTAATTAAAGTATATATGATCCAATATCAGAGAGTTCATTAATGGTAGATTCCGCTTCACTCATGAGAGATTGTAAGTCGTTAACATGAGTAGAGATTTCATTAATAGTGTCTATTTGGATCTCCACTAACTTTTCTTGGCTTCTGAGGGTATTTTCTACTTCACCGATTTTATCAGCGATGGCGTTCACTTGGTCTTCAGTAGCTGTCCCGAAGAGAGAAGACAACAGGTAACCTCCTGCATCAATAAGTCCTCTCCTGTTTCTAAGTCTAGCTCGTTTGGATTCTGACCTTGGTTTGACCGGATTTTTAGAGGCTATTTGAATGAATAAGTAATCTAAGGTGTTTTTCACCACATTAGTTCTCCAAAGTAACTGAGTTAGAGTTGCGTAGTGATTGCTATGTTTGATGTTTGAGTGATTCAGAAACACTGTCAAAATAGAATCTGAACTTTTTAAGGCATTGATAGCTTTCGCCAAGGTCGGGGCCATAACACTCAGGTCGACGTTGGTGAATTTGACTGCCATAACATCCGAAACCAAGGTCATCCTACCTGTAGGACTAACTACCGCGCCATTCGAATGGATGGCAAAGGTGCCCATCAGGTGGACAATCAAGACGATCAAAAGAATCGGCCCACACCTTCCCTTGGTCATCCTGGGGGTTTAAAAGGAGTATAAAAATAACAGTAAATATTATAGAGGAGTAAAAAAAAAAATAACTTGGGAGTGTAAATAATATTTGGAGTAGAGATTTAAAGGAGTAAAATTTGAGTAAAAATTTAGATAAATGTGAACGCTATGAATAATGCGGACACAAGGAGTAATGTGAACACAGGGAGTAAAGTGAACACAAGGAGCAATGCGAACGCTTTTAGAAAATGCGAACGCTGGGAGTAGCCACATCTAAACATGAAATATGAGATATCTATGCAAAAATAAATAATGGACAACAATTTGGCCAAGAGTACACTAAATATATTCACAAGATAAATACATAGTTAAATAGATATATAGGCAAACTTGGTGTATTAAGAGTAGAAGATATTAGGTTTAATATTATTCTGAAACAGAAGTTGAGTTATAGAAGTATAATCCACTAGAACATTGTTTACACTCCTAGTTCTAAGATTATAATCATGGGTCGGGGCTTGTAGGATTTCATCAGGGGATTGGTTGATGGGTATGATATCTTTGTCCATATTTTCTTGGACACAGTTTAAGTTTCTGTGCACTAATTTGAGGTGGTTAATGCTACTCCTGGATTCTTTACCTTTCTCCAGATGTCTAATGACTGCAATGTTGTGGCGAATACTGATTACACGATAGGGGCCTTCGAACAGAGGGTCCAGTTTATCAGCCCTGTCGTGAATTCTTGAGAACACAATGTCTCCAGGTTTCAGTTTTTGTTGTTTATTAGATTTGTGATTGCTTTTTATCATTTGTTCTTTGGTTAAGGTTAGTTTATTCATGACTTGTTTATGAATTCTTTTAAAGGTGTTTATATGATGAGTTATGAAATCCTGAGTATATATGGGTTTAATCTGTTCATTGATCATGTGGGGTAGGTGTTTGTCTTCTCCAAAGACGATGAAATGAGGGGATTCACCTGTGGAGATATTAGGCAGAGAATTCATAGTGCATTCCACGAAGGGGATAAATTCGTCCCAAATTTCATGATCCCTGTCAAGACAAATGTTTTTCAATTCATGGAGTATTTTACGGTTAGCTCTCTCAACTAGGCCGTTACTCTGTGGTGAGTAAGGGGCAACCCTGATGTGCTCTATCCCATACTCATCACACATCTTAGACATAGTCTCGTTCACAAACTCTCCGCCATTATCTGAAAGAATAAATTTAGGTGAGGGGTATTTGCAAATCACGTTATTTACAAGAGTTTTAACGATAGTATTGGCTTCCTTATCAGGTATGGGAGAGAGAATGGAGTACCTAGAGAAATGATCCGAGGCTACGAGAAGATAATTCATACCACTGTTAGTCTTAACAATTTTCAAAAGGTCTATGGCAATCAACTGGAAAGGTTTCTCTGGGACGGGATAAGTTTTGATATTAGCTTGGGGTGTAAGCTTAGGGTTAATTCTGGCACAGTTCTCGCAAGCGTCTATGTGATTATCTATGTCAGATTTCATGGACTTCCAGTAGAATTGTTTTTGAGCAATGAGCATAGCCCTTTCTTTGCCAGGATGACCGACAAATTTAGAACCATGAAGATGAGGGAGTATTTCTTCTACTTTATTGTTAGGTACAACTAACTGCAGAATGTTCCTTTCAAGTTGATGTTTGCCTTTGATGAGTTGATTACGAAATAGCGTGTTATCAATTAGAGTGTAATCTTCTAGGTGTTGGTTGGTTTCATTATTCTCTAGAGCAAGAATGATCTCACACAACTTGGGATCACCTCTCTGAGCCGTGGACATGTCTTCATTAGCTAAAGTCATCGTGTTTAAATGTGCACAAAGTACCGGATTACGAGAGAGAGCATCCGCTACAACATTTTTGTGACCTTTAATGTAGAGTATCCTAGGGTTGAAACTTTGTAATATGTACTTCCACCTTGCGCGTCTACCAGACATATTACTGTTGTCAAACAGATCAACTAGAGGCTTGTGATCCGTCCACACTTCAATGTCATAGTTAAGGATTTTGTCTTTGAATGTCTGTAGAGCCCAGATAAGACCGGCTCCTTCAATGTCGGTGACACAGTAATTTTTCTCGGCAGGTTTAAGAGTCCTGCTGGCAAAGGCTAAAGGTTGAAATTTATCGCGGCTGTCTTTTTGCATTAAACAAGCTCCAATACCGCTATAGGACGCATCGGTGTGGATAATAAAAGGTTGAGTATAGTCGGGGTAAGACAGGCAAGGAGGATTACACAGGTGATGCTTCAACTCGTCAAATGATGTTTGTTCGGATTCTTTCCAATCAAATTCAGCGTCCTTTTTTAACAGTTTGAAAAGGGGACTGGCTTTTTCCGAAAATTTGGAGATGAAACTACGGTAGTACCCGGCTAGGCCAAGGAATTGGCGGAGTTGTGTCACATTTTCAGGTTGGGGAAATTCATGTATAGCTTTAGTGATATCGGTCTTTGTTCTGATGCCATCTGCTGAAAGTTCGTGACCGAGAAATTCAACACTACGTTTTAAGAATTTACACTTTTTTAATTTTACCTTTAAACCTGCATCCTTTAGTTTTTGAAAGATCTTTCCTAGGCTTTCAAGGTGAGATTCGATATCAGGCGACATTATAATGATGTCATCTATGTAGATTTGGATATCTTTGCCCAAATGGCCTGCAAGAATGTGACACATGAGCCGTTGGAAAAAGGCTGGACTAGTTTTTAACCCTTGAGGGAGTCTATTGAACTCATAAGTACCACTGGGAGTGCTGAAAGCTGTGTACTTACGGGAATCATCGTCCAACTTTATCTGATGAAAACCACTACCTAAATCAATGGTAGAGAAGATTTTGTTTTTAGAGTTCAAATTACTCATAACTTCATTGATGGAGGGCATATAAAATTTCTCCTCAATGATAGCGTCATTTAACTTCCTGAAGTCCACCACTAATCTCCACTCGTTGGGGTTCCGCTTAGGTACTAGGAATATAGGGCTCCTCCAACGACTGGATGAGGGAGAGACTACTTGTTGGTCTAACATAGCCTTGACTTGAGATTCTACCTGTTCTCTCTGAGCATGAGCTAACCTATAAGAAGGACAGTATATGGGGTTAGTCTCCGAGTTGCGTAATATGATCTTGTGTTGAAGCACATCACAAAACCCAAGATCTTCATTATGTAACATAACTGCCTCTTTATACGTGCACAACAAACTCACAAGATTCTCAGTGTAGTCCTCAAAATCAAGATCATTAATTAGAGATTTTATTTGTGACCTAGTCTCTGATTCATCCTTGCTAATAGCTGCGTTAATGACAAGGTTTTTACTAACTGGTAAGCTTTGGTCGTTAAAAATAAAAGGGAAAACTTCTGCTTCCATAATCTTGGTACCACTTTTAATACTAAGTATGTTATCTGAGTAATTGAGAATTAAAGTTTCAAAATATTCATTCTTGCTCTCATGAAGGGCTGGAGTGGTTATAAGACCCTTTATGGAGGTAGTGTCTGGAAGAGTGATGATGCTATATTTGTGATAATTAGCGGGTAATTGATTGACATAAGTTTCTACCTTCATAGATGATTTTGGTTGAATAGTTACATCATCTTGCAAAATTACGTCAGCTGTAAGGGAATGGTCAGTTATCAGATCACCTATAGATACCTCAGTGTATTGATAGCTAGGAGTGGGGGCATCAGGGGGGGTTTTAGTGACCTCTTGAGTGACCGAAAAGGGACTGGATTTTACGGTAGTTTTGAAACTGAATTTTCTTTTGGGTCTAGGTTTAGTGTGATCGAATGCCTGTTTTGGGTGGTTGGTGGTACCTTTGACAGAGGATTCACTACTGCGTGAGCATTCGATGGTGTCGCCTTTTAAACCACCGATCATAACTTGGTCCATATGGGTGAAAATTATGATTTTGAGCATATTCATACTAACAAACCCTAGGAGCAAGTCGGCATTTATGGGGAGTTTGTTAATGACATAGAATGGCAGGGGTGTTGCTAATTCTTCGGTGATCTTGATAGGTAGATAAACCTTAGATAATGCCTCTAATGGGTTGTCACTGACTGATTTTATATTGACATCAGGGTAAGATTGACTGAATTGATTATTAGAATTTATAAGATTAAATTTGTTGAGACTTATAAGATTCACTGGGGAGCCTGTGTCTAAAAAGAGATTTAGATTATGCTCTTCGCATTTAGCGGGTAAAAGCAAGGAAGATTTATCAAGACAACCTATTTCAACAGATTTGAGGGGTCGAGTTTGGGTGGCATTGTTGGTCCGCCCAGCACAGTTTGGAGGTATAGTACCGTGCTGGGCGTCTATTCTTCCCCCAAACTGGTTGATTTTGTCTCGACTGAAGCGGCCGTTTTGGTGTTTCCTGGTGTGGCCGTTTTGGTGTTTCCTGGTGTGGCCGTCCTAGTCTTTTCCCTAAGAGCTTTCATGTGAGTGCAGAACTTGGTCCAATGACCCTTAGATTTGCATTTGCGGCAAAATGGTTCTTTATGTGATGCCATCTCCTGTTCCTCTCTTACCTTGATGAGGCATTCAGGAGTTATATGACCCTGGTTACCGCAATAATAACAGGTGACATTACTGTTAGAGATCGTTGGAGATTTGTGTGGGTTGTAGTTAGATTTGGAAGAAAGATAGGGTGTCTTGGGCGAGTAATAAGGTTTAGGTTTCTGTGAGTGGTCGAAAGGTTTTGAGTGAGCATTGTAGTGCTTGGCGTGATTGGGGGAGTTTGAGTGATTGTGAATTGCAGCTACAACACCTTGGGGTTTTGAGGGATTGGTCAGGAATTGGATTTTGTGGTCTAGACCATTCTCTTTACATTTGGCATGGACAGTTTGAGAGAAATCTACCAGTGTGTCGTTAGGGGTGAATGGAATAGATTGTATTAATCCCGTTATGGATTCAGGAAGGAGGTTTGATACCATCATGTAACCAACAAACTTGGCCACTTGTTTGATATTCATGTATTCCTCACCGCCGTGCTTGAGTGTCCAGTCCTTATCCTTCAATTCATGTCTAAGTGATTTGGTCATGGTGGAAGCTGTGGCAACAACCCTATCGACTTGGGTATTTAGATATTTCTGGTGGTTCTTTAATTCATTAGCAATTCTGTGAGTAGCTGAGAATGTACCTGCCATCTGTATGCCATATCTTTGAATGAACATACTTTTCAGTTCCTCGTAAGAGCAGTTTTCAGTTTTGTCTGACTCTAGAAGGAGCTGAGCTGAGTTGGAATCACCTTTGTGTATTCTAGCTTTGAAAATCTGCACTTTGGTGTTATCATTTTGACCGGCACCTCTCATGGCAATTTCGCCGTCTACATCCTGTATGAAAGCATGAACAGAATAATTCTTGAGGGTGTTCCCAGAAAATAACCTAGGGGCGTTCTGATGGATGATTTCAAGGATATTTGGTTGGTAAGGTGCTTGTTGAGGTTGGTAGGATATTTGATGGGGTTGGTAGGATGTTGATAAAGGATGTGTTGGGTATTGTTCCGCTTCTTGTTTGATAGTAGGAAATTGCTGGTGACTGTGTATGTTAGGAGGGAGACCCTGTTGTTGTTGAGGAGGTTGAAAGATATTGCTGTTGGCATACAACCTGGGTGTAGGGTCAGAGGGTTGAAAATCCCAAAATCCTTCAGAATGAGCTGTAGCACCAATCATAGGTGACACCACAGGTCTGTCCCTGGGATTTGAACCATCATCCCAAGTAGTATTCCAGCTAGAAGCTGAATGCATAGGAGGGGCTGTGTTCTGTTTGTTTGAATAAGTGATGTTGAAAGATGTATTTGAGTTCTGAGGTTGAGAAAATGATACACGTCTGTTATCATTAACTCTAGATGGCAGAGTAAATAAGTGTTCTGTGGCCTCCGAATATTGTGTAAGTGGGGGTTGGATGTTGGTATTTTTGGAAATTTGTAAATGCGGAGGTTGATCAGGTGGAGGGAGGGTAGGTAAAGGTGGTGGTGGTGGTGGTGGTGATGGTGGTGTTGTTGTTGGTGTTTGACTGTGTGTGTCAATGGGTGAGTGTGTCAGTGGGTCATTTTGAGAATGTGATCTAGTAATCACACCTGCTGTATATGTGAACTCTAATGGTTGAGGCTTTGAAAACATGATCACTTAATCCTCTTAAACAATGCACTTTTAAGTAAAGTTAAGCACTCACATGATTCCTCTTAGAGAACGTTGTGTCAGTGTTGATCAGTTGGTCGTACGACAGGCAGGGGCGTTGTGTGTGTGTACGGATGTACACACGTAGCGGCTAGTTGTGTGTGGTTGTGACTGTGTGTGTACCATGGACGTACGCACACGCTTGCAGCTTGGCAGAATGGCTGGCAGGCTGTATGGTTGTCAGGCTGGCAGGCTGTAAGGCGTTTGGAGAAACTGCAAGGCTGGTAGGCAGGGTTTGAAGTACAGCAATTATCCTCACATGAAATGTAAGGTATAATTAGGGATTTGTAATGTTGATAATTGTAGAGGGGTAGATTGGGGAAAAACTTAAGTATAGCCTTAATACGCTATTGCAAGGTCGCCATATAATATGTTAAGTATATAGGGGATTATAGGTAATAACACAACACATTAATTATTGGATAAGTGATAATAAGTATAAACGTACAGGTATATAAGTACAGATATATGATAAGACTTGTAATAAAAGCCTGAGGAGCAAGGTGATATATGACTTGTGTGGTCTAATATATCTAGGGGATATAGGAGCTTGGCTATAGAGGGTGAGTGAGTCTAGAGTCTAGAGGGAGTAAAGAGCTCTGACTCTCTCTGGCTGAGGTCTGTTGAAGTCTGACTGAAGATGCCTGAGTAAGAAGGCATCGACTGGGTTCAAGGATGCTGAAGCAACACAGCATCAACTCAGCATTCTGGTATGACGTAGGACCGGATAAATACGTTATACAGTTTACATTTACAGAGGAAATGGGTGTTGATTTAAGTGGAAGAATCAACAAATATATTATATGTTAAAGAGATAGATAAAGTTATAGGGAGTTTAATAAATGAAGAATGTTTAATAAGAATGTTGAGAGTTTAAAAGTTACAGGGATAAAGGCATATAAGCAGTGAGATATATGTATGCTGACTCCCTGCCTAGGCAAACTCTTTCGTCTCTGTCTATCCTCTAACGTCTTCCCTTCATGCTGGAAGTTTGCTCACATTCAACCTGTCCCAAAGAAGGGTGACCGCTCTCAACCCTCCAACTATCGTCCAATTGCTCTTATCTCTTGTCTTTCTAAAGTTTTTGAAACTATTCTTGCTTCCAAATTTCTTAAGCATTTCTCTTCTCATAATCTGCTCTCAGATCGCCAGTATGGCTTCCTTAAGGGTCGCTCTACTGGTGATCTTCTTTCATATCTTACTAACTCTTGGTCATCCTCCTTTCGGGACTTCGGTGAGACTTTTTCTATTGCACTAGACATATCGAAAGCCTTCGATAGAGTCTGGCATAAATCTTTAATTTCTAAACTACCCTCCTTCGGTTTCTATCCCTCCATCTGTGCCTTTGTCTCTAATTTCCTTTCCGGCCGTTCCATAGCCGCGGTTGTGGACGGCCATTGTTCACTTCCTCACCCTATAAACTCCGGTGTTCCTCAGGGCTCTGTCCTATCTCCTATTCTCTTTCTAATTTTTATAAATGATCTCCTTAACTGTACCTTAATTCCCATCCATTCATACGCAGATGACTCAACCTTACACTACTCCATTAGTTTTTCAGAACGCCCCAGCCAGCAATCTCTCAACAACAAACGTAATGAAGCCATAGAACTCTTAAATTCTGATCTAAATACAATTTCCAATTGGGGCAGAGAAAACCTTGTTAACTTTAATGCTTCCAAAACCCAATTTCTCCATCTATCTACCCGTCAGGATCTCCCAGAGGACTATCCCTTATTCTTCAACAATACAAAAATCAACCCTTCATCTTCTCTCAATATTCTTGGTGTCTCTTTTTCTTCTGCTCTCATTTGGAAGGACCATATTACCAGTCTTGCTAAGGCAGCCTACCAGAAGCTGGGTGTGCTCAACCGCCTTAGGGGGTTCTTTTCCCCTGCACAGCTTCTTGCTCTGTACAGGGGCATAGTGCGCCCTTGTATTGAGTATTGTTCACATGTGTGGGGAGGTTCCTCTCACACCGCTCTCCTAGACAAAGTTGAAAGGAAGGGCTTTCGTATCATTAACTCCCGTCCACTCACCAACTCTCTGCAATCTCTCTCTCTCCGCCGCAATGTTGCATCTCTCTCGCTATTCTATCGCTACTATAATAATCAGTGTTCCTCAGAGCTTTCCCAGTGCATACCACCTCCTTTACGTAGGGCACGTGGTACCCGTCTTGCAACTCAATCCCACCCCTACTCTGTGCAACTCTCCAACCCAAGAGTGAAACGTTACTCTCAAACTTTCTTCTACTCAACAGCTGAGCTCTGGAACTCTCTCCCAGAATCAGTCTTTCCCTCTTCCTATGACTTAAATTGCTTCAAACTCCGTGTGTCCAGGCATTTTGGCTCGAACGTCCCTTGATTTTGGCCCTGTCACTCTTTCAACTATGGGGGAGGCACTCGCTATAGGCAGTTATGCCTTTTGCCTCCCTCAATCACATAGAAAAAAAAACAAAAAAAACAAAAAAAAAAAAATATGCAGGGCTTATAATGTCATACTACAAAACTACCATACAGTATCTCTGGGTCCTATAATATGAAACTACCATACAGTATCTCTGGGTCCTATAATATGAAACTACCATACAGTATCTCTGGGTCCTATATATATATGAAACTACCATACAGTATCTCTGGGTCCTATATATATATGAAACTACCATACAGTATCTCTGGGTCCTATATATATGAAACTACCATACAGTATCTCTGGGTCCTATAATATGAAACTACCATACAGTATCTCTGGGTCCTATAATTACAAACATTTCCTTATCAACAAAATACTTCGCTACCAAATCTGCGTAATAGCCGATTTATCAAGAGCAGGACACGACCATTTACCGCCAGTTGAAAATAAATCAACTATAATTGGAGTCGTTTGGTCTGCTTTCATAAAACGCCAATGAAGCGATGTGAGTGAAAGGTTGTCCGGTCTCATTATAGTTACGCCTTTCTGGTTAAAGGCAGGTATTTAGTTTATTCCCTAGACCTCCATCAAGCTTAAAATTAAACTCCTTTGACCCCCTTTAAAGATAAATTTGTAAAAAAATTGGTAGAAACATGTCCCGGCCGAAGGCCGATTCCTCTTAAATAACAGGCTCGCTATCGCTCGCCAGGAAAAAATCGACACCTAAAAGGTACGAAAGGTCTTAACATTGACAGAAATGGGGCGAACGTTCTTAAAATCGCCAAACTCATGGGGTGAACATCCTAAAAACTCAAAATCAATGGGCCTAAACATGAGAGAGAAAGAGGTCAAGAAAACAATCCCTCAAGTGGAAATCTCCCCTGCATGGCAGGTTTGGTTTCTCTGGACCCCCTTCAGCCTCATGTTTACTCCCATTACTTTTGAGATCTTAAGACGCTCGCCCCACTAGTTTGGCAATTTTAAGACCTCTTGTGCCATTTACTGTAGGTGTCTTATTTTACCTGGCGAGACTAATTTAGGAGAGACCGGCTTACGAGCGGGACATTTTTCTGCCAAGAAATTTACACATTTATCTCGAAGAGTGGTTTTGGGAGTAATACTTAAAGCTTGATGGAGGTCTTGGGAGTAAACTAATAATGATAATAATAATAAATAACACCCCGTTCTTTAACATTAATATCAAATACAAACCCCAATGTATTTGAATTGACTAATGAAAGCATATGACCCTCCCGGGATTCGAACTCCCACACCCAGAACATGAGCACCTAAACCATTGATAAATAAGTAAATAAATTGACAAATACATCCAAATCTCCCCTTAATCCTACAAAGCATAAACAACAACTGCAATACCCCAGCAACAATAACAATAATAGGAATATGTCTCATGTTATCATAAACGTCCCATCACGTAAACACTCTTCAAAATACTATATACAGAAAAGAGTCCCAGATCTCAGCTTAGTAAGTATAGTCTATCATGTCAAGTGTATATAGCAAGATTAATCAACAAACAACAACAACAACAACAACTCTGCAAATATTAAGAATAATACTTATGCTGCTATTTAAAAAAAACGTCTCATTAACATTTAGACCCCTCGATTTCATTGTACTAAGGTCGTATTTGTTTGAGTATACAGTACACAATCATTAAAAGAAAAAACAGAAAACAATTAAGACAAAGAAGAAAAGGACAAAGACAACATAAGAAGAAAAAGAAGGAAAATAAACAAAATAAACAAACAGAAGAAAAAGACAAAGAAGAAAAAAAGAAAAAGAAGAAAAGAAAACGAAAAAGAATAAGAAGAAACAATAACAATAAAGGGGAGAATAGCAAACAAAGATAAGAAGAAAAACAATGATAACAATAAAACAACCTGAGCATTGCAAGCGCATTTGCAAGCCATCAAAACATTGCCTATCAATTTTAACCCTTTCACCACCATCACGTAATGTTCATTCTATTCTGGTTATCATTAGACGATTGATTTTATTTAGTTAATAATATACATTTAGGACGTAAATGTGTAAATACGATCTCAATAACTAATAATAATAATAATAATAATAATAATAATAATCTGGTTACTTATATAGCGCCCGTACCTCCTCCTTCGAGTATTCACAAGCGCTTGACCTTCTTTAATCAACCAGAGATCATTACCCATCCCCCTTGCTCATGGGGAGACGGTAACCGACGGCTATATCCAAGAAAAACTTTTCAATCTGAGCGGGGATTGGACGCGACACTGCAAGATGGGAAGCAGGCACGCTATCAACTGAGCCAGCCGGACGGACGGCTGGCTTCTCAAACTGCAAAACATAGTCATATTTTAGGCAGAATCAAAAGTAAAAAGGCGTCATGGGGCTGAAGGGATTAAGGGGAGGTTTTAATTTACTCCCTAGACCTTCATCATGCTTAAAAAGAAATAACCCCAAGACAACCCCCCCCCCCCCCCCGCCCCACCCATCGAGAAAGATTGGTATATTTTTCGGTAGAAAAAATTTCTCGGCCGAAGGACGATTCCTCATATATTGCAGGATCGCTATCGCTCGCCAGGAAACAATTTGACACCTAAATGGTACGAAAGGTCTTAAAATTGACAAAGAAATAAGGCACAATGATGCTTCTTTACCTTACAGTATATGCTGGCTAGAGTAAGACTAATTTATTCAGTTAAAGAAGGACCTATATTATTATTACTACTGCATTTAACCCATTGAATCCCATAAGCTAAAGACAATTATCTACTGGTAACTAGAATATGATGGAAATTACGTCATTGTGTTGAAGGGGTTAAAATCGTCAACTTAACGGAGCAAACTTCTAAAAATCTCAAAATGACTAAGGCTAAACATTAGAGAGAAGGGGGTCAAGAAATGTATCCAAACTTCCCCTTACGATCGCCCAGAATGTCATTTTATTACGTGAAAGGCTCTCGATCTTCGTCTTAACCTCAGTCTCAGAGTCTTAAAGTGTCTCAGCAACAATACCAACAGCGAGAAGAAGAAAACATAAAGAAGAAAAAGAAAAAGATAACGAAAAGGAAGAAGAAAAAGGAAGAAGAAAAAGGAAAAGGAAAAGAAAGAAGAAGAATATCATCATGATCATAAACCACGTAGAGTTATATAGCCGCCAGGATGTGAGGTTACTATAAAGGGTCCCCAGGTCTCCTTTTGGTAAAGTGTCTCTGTTGGAGTGTACACACGTTAAAGACGACCTGCCTCTCCGCTGACCTCAGATCAGTCTCCGGGTTACCCTAAACCGTCACATGGGCCACACTACCGGAAAATTTTACCTGCGTATTGGTCTTGGGGCCGTATGGTTAGGCGCATTACAAAAACGCTGATTACATAAAATGACCGTGTTCGAGCTTCCAGCTGAAACAACCATCAAAATATCGGCACGGTTGTTGAAGTACATTCGCTCCAACAACTACATATCATTAATTATCGTTTGGCGTATCATATTGTGAAGATCAGGAGTATCGGTCAACCAGCCTCATTCACATAGGAAAAAAAAAACAAAAAAAAACATTGCCCTTAAAGTTGACAGAGACAGGACCGAGTATGCCATCTCACAGTACAGAAGAAAAAAAAATATTGAGGGGAAATAAGCAGACGTGATTATATATATATAACATAATTGAGTTTCCGATTCACAGCAAAAATATACATGTAACTGAGTGTCCAGTGTGGATTATATTAATTTTAAGATCAATAAAAGTCTATTTTAATTATGTTTACGGAAGAGGTGAGTGAAAAACCCGATCAATAAAGAACGAAGAAATATATCCTGCTTCAAATCCCTAATTCCACCTCCCCGTGTATATATATTTTTGTTTTGGCAGCAAGCTAAATTTGTACATTTTTTTATAGAAAATTTGGATTTCTCCATACAATGCTGGCTCGCTATCGCTCGCCTGGAAGAAATCGACACCTGGATGGGAAAAACATCTTAAAACAGTTGGCTGAATGGGTTTGAATGGATACAAGCCAGGAAAATAGAGAAAGATAAAAAAAAAAACGGTGACCCCCCCCCCCCGCCCCCCTAGCGGAAGAGGTGAGCGATCAATAAAAAAAAAATATCCCGAATCCTGCTACAGATCAGATGAAGGTATTGAGGGATAAGCCTTTACAACGGCACCTCGTATCTACATTCTACTTTTCCAATTTTTCTGAAGAGTGTAGAGAGCGGGGGAGAAGGGGTGTTGGAGAGAGAGGAAGCTGTTGGAATGGCTTCGTTATGTTGTGTGTTATTAGTGAGTGTAGAGAGGGGGGGAGAAGGGGTGTTGGAAAGAGAGGAAGCTGTTGGAGTGGCTTTGTTATGTGTGTTATTAGTGAGTATAGAGAGGGGGGGGGGGAGAAGGGGTGTTGGAGAGAGGAAGCTGTTAGAGTGGCTTTACTATGTGTATTAGTCTGTATACGTACAATCTGACTTCCGGGTGAGTAAAAAAATGCCCCAATGATACAATATTCAGCCTGAGTAAAAAACGCGCCAATGATACAATATTCAGCCTGAGAAAAAAACACGCCAATGATGCAATATTCAGCCTGAGTAAAAAACGCGCTTATGATACAATATTCAGCCTGAGTAAAAAACGCGCCAATGATACAATATTCAGCCTGAGAAAAAAACGTGCCAATGATACAATATTCAGCCTGAGTAAAAAAACGCGCCAAAGATACAGTATTCAGCCTGAGTAAAAAAACGCGCCAAAGATACAATATTCAGCCCGAGTGAAAAAACACGCCAATGATACAATATTCAGCCTGAGTAAAAAACGCGCCAATGATACAATATTCAGCCTGAGTAAAAAACGCGCTAATGATACAATATTCAGCCTGAGTAAAAAACGCGCTAATGATACAATATTCAGCCTGAGTAAAAAAGCGCGCCAATGATACAATATTCAGCCTGAATAAAAAACGCGCCAATGATACAATATTCAGCCTGAATAAAAAACGCGCCAATGATACAATATTCAGCCTGAGTAAAAAACACGCCAATGATACAATATTCAGCCTGAGTAAAAAACACACCAAAGATACAATATTCAGCCTGAGTAAAAAACGGGCCAATGATACAATATTCAGCCTGAGTAAAAAAAGCGCCAATGATACAATATTCAGCCTGAGTAAAAAACGCGCCAAAGATACAATATTCAGCCAGAGTAAAAAACGTGCCAATGATACAATATTCAGCCTGAGTAAAAAACGCGCCAATGATACAATATTCAGCCTGAGTAAAAAAACGCGCCAAAGATACAATATTCAGCCTGAGTAAAAAACGCGCCAATGATACAATATTCAGCCTGAGTAAAAATCGCGCCAATGATACAATATTCAGCCTGAGTAAAAAACGCGCCAATAATACAATATTCAGCCTGAGTAAAAAAACGCGCCAAAGATACAATATTCATCCTGAGTAAAAAACGCGCCAATGATACCATATTCGAGCTCTGAGGAACGCTGCTTATTGTAGTAGCGATAGAATAGCGAGAGAGATGCAACATTGCGGCGAAGAGAAAGAGATTGCAGAGAGTTGGTGAGTGGAAGGGAGTTAATGATATGAAAGGCTTTCCTTTCTACTTTGTCTAGGAGTGCGGTGTGAGAGGATCCTCCCCACACATGTGAACAATACACAATACAAGGACGCACTGTGCCCTGGTACATATATACCTATATTTATACATACTGTATATATACATATATATACATACCTGTCCAATCTCTTCAGTACGGCCATCCGATCCTCCCAGCCGGCGGCGCTTGTGACACTTTGGCTCTGCCAACTGGGAGGCTCTCCGGCAGTACTTCTTTGATTTCCCATGGAATGACTTCTGCTTCCGTGGCCGAGAACCCTCGGAGAGTGTTGAACGCATTACCGAGGTAATCCTCTCGGGCATGGAAGCGTACATTCCATTTTCTTTCTCTGTCTAATGCAAAAAAATCTTGGTTTACGCACGCTTGTTCTACTGCTGTCCACAACAAGGAGGAAGCATTAAAACGGTACCGTCGCTTTAAAACTCAAGAATCTCATTCTTCCTATGTTTCTGCCCGGAATCAAGCCTAATCTGTTCTTCGTCTTGCCAAGCACTCTTGCATCAATAAAAAATGCACTGAACTATCCAACTCTAGCTCTTCCCAAGCTTTCGGGCATCTAGCCAAAACCCTCTCCAACAACTTTTCTTCCTCATCTTTCCCTCCCCTTTTCCACTCTGATGGCACAACCATCGCTTCTTCCTCTGACAAAGCTGAACTCTTTGCTCAAAACTTTTGCCAGAAACTCTACCTTGGATGATTTCGGTGCTATTCCTCCCTCTCCACCCCCCTCTCTCCTACTTATGCCTAATATCCTAATCTCTTCTAAAGATGTACTTTCTACCCTCTCTGGGCTTAATACTAAGAAGGCGTACGGTCCGGACGGTGTTCCTCCTGTTGTTCTTAAAAACTGTGCTTCTGTGCTGACCCCCTGCCTAGGCAAACTCTTTCGTCTCTGTCTCTCCTCTAACGTCTTTCCTTCTTGCTGGAAGTTTGCTCTCATTCAACTTGTCCAAAAGAAGGGTGACCACTCTCAACCCTCCACCTATTGTCCAATTGCTCTCATCTCTTGTATCTCTAAAGTTTTTGAAACTATTCTTGCTTCCAAATTTCTTAAGCATTTCTCTTCTCATAATCTGCTCTCAAATCGGCAGTATGGCTTCCTTAAGGGTCGCTCTACTGGTGATCCTCTTTCATATCTAACTAACTCTTGGCCATCCAACTTTCGGGACTTCGGTGAGACTTTTTCTGTTGCACTAGACATATCGAAGGCCTTCGATAGAGTCTGGCACAAGTCTTTAATTTCCAAACTGCCCTCCTTTGGTTTCTGTCCCTCCATCTGTGCCTTTGTCTCTAATTTCCTTTCCGGCCGTTCCATAGCTGCGGTTGTGGACGGCCATCGCTCATTTCCTCATCCTATCAACTCCGGTGTTCCTCAGGGTTATGTCCTATCTCCTGTTCTCTTTCTAATTTTCATAAATGATCTTCTCAACTGTACATCCAGTCCCATCCATTCATATGCAGACGACTCTACCTTACACCACTCAATTAGTTTTCCAGATCGCCCCAGCCAGCAGTCCCTCAAAAGTAAACGTAATGAAGCCATAAAATGCTTATCTTTTGATTAGCTACTATTTCCAATTGGGGTAGAGAAAACCTTGTTGCATTTAATGCTTCCAAAACTGAATTTATCCATCTTACTACCCGTCAGGAACCTCCAGAGGACTATCCCTTATTCTTCAACAATACAAAAATCAACCCTTCATCTTCTCTCAATGTTCTCGGTGTCTCTTTTTCTTCTGCTCTCACTTTAGTCCAGTCAAATTAGCAGAAAAAACGGCAAATAGGGGAAATAATTTATAAAGTTTATAAATTTTGCACAGATACTCCTGAAGGGCTTCCAAATAAAGGTCAAAGGAGTTCCCCTCCGTCAGACCTGAGCAACCCCCATTTTGGGGGGAAACCCCCCCACGGAGGGCAAGTTTGACCACATTTTCAGGTTTTTTCTCAGAAACAGTGCATCATGCGAGGAAATTGCATAGATATGAAAATATAGATACTATAATTCTGCTTAAGATTGTCTTTATACATTTGTGCTCTAAATATCGTAGTTTTTGTCTAAACATAAGACAAAGTGAAAGACGTGTGCGACCGAAAATCGAAACAATCCCATTAATCGGCTAGTTTTCCATCAATAACTCTTGAACGACTAATTTACGTTGAAATTATGAGTATAAGGCACATGACATTCAATGTTCACACTATATGAATATTACTAATAATAATAATAAAAACTATTTGTCTACAGCCTAATGGGCAAAAGCCCTCATAAGGCTGGGGAGAGGCTAAAAGCGGAAATGGGTAAAAGAATAGAAAAAATAGGGGTAAAATCAATAAAACTCGTTCATCCTAAAAAGAAAGAAAAGAAACAACAGTAAAAAAGATATGACTAGAAGAAAGTATAAGACATTAGATCAGATGAAAGATGTTAATTTCCTTAAGGAAAGCAAATAAGTTGGCAATATCAAAGGAAGGAGTGTCAGACAGGATAGACTGAAGAGAAGGCTGAGAAAAGTAACGCTGCCGCCGTCGACCATATAGTGGGCATTCAACGAGAAAGTGCCGCACAGTAATGCCTGTGTCACAAGTAGCGCACCACGGGGGAGAAGCATGTGGAGTGGCCATTAAGTGTCCATGTGTGTAGCGGGTATGACTAATTCGGAGACGAGTGAGGACGACTTGGTCCCTGCGCCTGGCCTGAAAAGAGGAAGGCCACACGGAAACCGCATCCTTGATAGCACGAAGATGGATGGTAAGGGGCTGTGAAGACCATTCATGTTGCCATGCACGATAGATGAGTTCTCGAACTATGGCCTTCATGTCAGACAGGCGCAAGAGAGGACCTGCTCCTGGACCGATACAGGCTGTTTTAGCGAGCCGATCTGCTCTCTCATTACCCGCAATGCCCACATGTGCAGGAACCCAGCAAAACTGGATTTTCCAATTGGCCAAGGAAAGGTCATGTATGCGGCGGAGAATAGTGGAAATAAGTGGATCTCTCGTAGAAAGATCTTGTAACGCCAGAAGGGCACTCAGGCAGTCACTATAAATAACCACCCGAGGGTTGTTGACTGGAAAGGAAGGGACCATATCAACCGCCCCCAACAATGCACGCAATTCAGCAGTAAAAACAGATGAATATGGGGATAAAGCCAAGCTAAAAACGGAAGCCTCTGAAACTGCAGCACAACCAACTTTCCCATCCCTCTTAGACCCATCAGTATAGATGACACGGGCAGGGGCATGACTTAGCATATGCTGAAGGGCGACACACCTCTGAACAGCAGGAAGCGAGGACTTAGAACCTTGAGCAAGGAACGTACAAACCATAGGTGATGATAAAAGCCAATACGGGATGGAGGGGTCAGCCGCCTGCAAAAGGGGCATGGGTAAATCATGGTGCATAAAGAGTCTGTGGGCCAAAACCGGAAAAGACGGTAACAATGCTAGAGGGAAGTCATCCTCCCCCACCTGGTCAAACAAGTTGCTCGCAGGTGACTCAGTAGACAGCAACTGCAGAGCAGAATTCATAATTACACGCTCTCGATGGAGGGGGAGAGGAAGCTGGCCACTTTCTACGAGAAGGCTCGTAATGCGAGACGACTTGAAAGCTCCAGTGCAAAGCCTGATACCAAGATGATGGACAGGATCCAAGGTTTTGAGCGTGGTCCGGGAAGCCGTGCCATAAATAGCACACCCATAATCTAAGACGGACAAAACCGTGGCCGTATATAACATAAGGAGGGTCCGACGATCAGCACCCCAGGTAACATGGTGACATTTCTTCAAGACGTTAAGACGTCTTAGGCACCGCGCCTTAAGGTCTTTTACTTGGGCAGACCAGTTAAGATGTGTGTCAAGGATGAGTCCCAAGAACTTAACCTGATCAGAAAATAGTAGCCGATGTCCAGACATTGAGAGGGAGATAGTCTGACCATGTAGGTGACGTTTGTCACGATAAAAGAGAATCGCCTTGGTTTTCTCGCTGGAAAATGTAAACCCCGTAGAAGACGCCCAACGGGTAACGTCCCCCAAGACAGTAGTAAGGCATCGCTGTATATGAGATAAACTGGGTGAGGTATAGTAAACTGCGAAATCGTCCACATAAAGGCTGTGGGAGACTTGAGGAGGGAGGCAGGACACCACCCCGTTGATGGCGATTGCAAACAGCGTGCTACTAAGAACGCTCCCCTGAGGGATGCCCATCTGAAGAGTGTAGGCGAGACAGGGTTCCATTGACAATCACTTGGAAAGTCCTATCAGAGAGGAAACCCTTCAAAATCGGAGAAGTGAGCCACGCATGCCAGACTCATATAAGATTCGTAGAATGCGATAGCGCCAAGTCGTGTCATAGGCCTTAGTGATGTCAAATAAAATAGCCACGGTGGGGTGACCCAACACGAACCCACGCCGGACTTGATCCTCCAAACAGGCCAAAGAATGAAGCGTGGAGCGTTGAGGGCGGGACCCAGACTGTGATTGAGAGATGAGATTATGGTTCAAAGCAAAGTATAAGAGCCGAGGGTGCACCATCTTCTCAAATAATTTGCTTATGCAGGACGTCAATGAAATCGGGCGGGAGTTGGTGGGTAAACTAGGGTCCTTGCCTGGCTTCGGAATGGGGACTGTATAAGCATGTTTCCAATCAGGAGGGAAGTACCCATGCTGCCATAGTTGGTTAAAAAACACCAGATAAAAAAGTAAGAGCCTCACCGTCCAGGTGTTGAAGCATACTATAGGAAATTCCATCTGGGCCAGGGGTAGCATCCTTGCAATCCCGCAAGGCAACCTTGAGGACATCGATGGTAAAAGCACTGTTGTAAGGGGAGGACGTACCCCCACGAAAGTCCAAGGAACGTGCCTCAGAACGACGTTTCTGAGAAACAAACGCTCGGGGTAAATTAGTGTCACTACCTACATCCGCCAGATGACTAGCATGAGCCATCGAGATGGAATAATCGTCAAACAACAGAGAGGCGGAAGCATTATCAAAAACCGAATGAACAGGAGATCGGTTGTTTTTACCAGTAATCTTGTGAAATTTCTTCCAAACTAAAGACAGAGACGTACGGGGGGCCAATCCGGAGACATATGACTGCCACGACTGTTTCTTCTGTGAGATAACAGTACGTTTGAAAATTGCACACAGTTTATTATAGTAGGGTTTCACCTCGCTGATAAAATACATAGCAGTAACAAACTTCACCCAAACATGTAATGGCGCATCAGCTGCCAGCGATGCCCAAGCATCCCGTAGGTGACGGGTGGAATGAGCAAGGCGACGCTCCAAATAATGTTTTAATCGAACCAGCTTGGACAGTATATGAATATTACAAGCATAATTTTATCTTGCTTTGTGTTCTAATGATAATTTTCTTTTTTTCCAGAAGTGAATGAAAGTGAGAAGAGGTATTCACCATGGAATCAACAAGTATCCAGTGTTTTATATGCAGTAATAGTTTAAGTGATGGTGAAACTGTGAATGTGAAAGATGGTATCCACAACTTGAGACGTGTAAGTCAAATCCGAAAAGACGGTAACTATGAAATGCTTATGGAGAACGACCCAATTGAAGTACACAAAATATGTAGACGTGAGTACATAAAGAAAAAAAACATAGCCAGAGACATGAAAAGGAAGGCAGAAGACCAAAGCAAATCTAAGCCTACATTAAGATCAGAAGAGAAGTTTGATTTCAAGATTAATTGTTTGTTTTGTGGGAACAAGTGTGATATTGCCTCAGAAAAAAAGAAACCAGTGGACAGACGTGAAATTATGTGGGAAGTTCGCACTCTGACTATGAAAAACAAAATATTAGACAATGCTGAACAGAGACAAGATGAATGGGGTGAGAAAGTGTCTAAGCGAGTCAACAGTGTCATGTACCTTGTAGCAGAAGAAGCACGTTACCATGGAAAATGTTACACAAAATTCGCAAGTAACCGTTCATCAACTCAGAAAAGAGGACGCCCACAGGATGAACATTTGAGTTTTGCTTTTGGTAAATTGTGCATGTATATTGATGATTCTGAAGAGTGCCAATTTAGTTTACATGACTTGATGAAAATACTTGAAGAAAATATGCCAGAAACTTCATCAGTTACAGAGAAAACACTGAAAATTAAGTTACTATACACGTATGGAGATAGAGTGATGTTCGCCCAGATGAAGAAAAGACCAACAGTTGTTTGTTTCCGTGGCTCTGGATTAAAACTGATGAACTCTTGGTATTCAGAGCGAGAGGAAAATGACAGAGATGAAAGGTTAAGAATAGTGAAAACAGCAGCAGCAATAGTTCGTGAGGACATTAGAACTACTGCTTACAATACCACAGATTACCCAGATGTCACTGACTTTATGAAGAATGCAGAAGATGTGGTGCCAGACACACTTCATGCCTTTTTAGATACAGTAATCCAGAAGAACAGAAAGAGTGAAAAGGAAAAAGGAAAAAAACAATGTACAGCAATTGCTCATTCTATTATCGTGCAACACGACCTCGATCATTTCTGTCCTCCATATTGCTGGGTTTAGCATTGTACTTATTTCGGAAAGTTGGCTCAAAAACTCTTGTTAACACAGTATCAAAGTTTGGATTTTGTTCTGATTATAATGATGTCACACTTTTTGAGTCGTCTGCTGCTACTTCCTGGAAACCTGATGTAGAGGGAAATGCATTTTGTCAATATGTTTTCGACAATGCAGATTTCAACATAAAAACCTTAACTGGTAAAGGGACATTTCATTCAATGGGTGGAATAAAGTGCATTACTCCTTCAAGGAATGTGCGAACTCAGGAAATAACCAAATTGCGAAGTATTCCATCATCAAAAGAGATTGCAGTAACTGGACAAATTCCGTTAAAGACATATGGTGGGAAACCAAAGGAAGGTTTAAGTGCTTTGAAACTGGAAACTGTGTACAACAGTGATGATTGCAAATATGTCTCCATTCCAGCTCCAAAAGATGTTCTGTGGATGTATGGGAAATTTCTCCAAACCCCTTCTTTCCCATCGTGGCAAGGTTTCATGGAAAGCATAACCCATACTCGTCCTTACGATCAGACTAAGATTTTGGCACTACCTTTCATTAATCTACCACCAACTGAATACAACACAGTGCTAACTGCTTTAAACTATGCTGCTGAAGAAACAAAGCATTCAAAGCAAGTGACATGCTTCGTAACTTTTGACCAGCCATTGTATATGAAAGCCAAGGATATAGTGTCTTCAGGTAAATATCCAGAAGGTGGATTTCCTAACATAATTCTAAGGCTGGGTGGTTTTCATCTTCTAATGTCTTATCTTGGATCTGTTGGTTACATAATGGGAGGCAGTGGGATTTCAGAGCTATGGTCAACAGTTTTTGCTTCTTCTCCAGTGACTCAAATGCTTTCAGGACATGCCTATGCTAGAGCTATCAGAGCACATATGCTAACATATTGTGCACTTGCCAAAATTATTCTTCAAGATGTTGCTGTTGATGATAATGACAGACAGCATGTACAAAAAACTCTCTCAGAATTCATGACTCAGCCTCCAACCTTCAGCTCTGTGGAAAGCGACAGTGTTCTGAAAACAATACAAAGAAAGTTACAAGATCAAATTGCAAACTTAAAGGAACATGGAAAGACAGCTCAACTTTGGCTACAGTACTTTGATCTAGTCACTGTCGTTCTGCATTTCATTGAGGCAGAGCGCATGGGAAACTGGAGACTTCATTTAGATTGTGTAAGAGCTATGTTGCCCATATTCTATGCCAGTGGACACATTATGTACGCCAAGTCTTGCCAGCTCTATCTCCAAGATATGGATTCTCTTCATCTCAACATGCCACGAAACGAGTTTGAGAAATTTACAGCAGAGGGATACTTCACATGTCGGCTCACTCATGGGTGGTGTGGAAATGAGTCTACACTGTATAATAGTAACAAACTAATCACAATAAAATACAAAGTTTTATGAATATGTATTCACAGTGGAAAGAAAATCGTCTACTTCAACTTCATCTCTATGTTATTTCAACGTAAAATAGTCGTTCAAGAGTTATTGATGGAAAACTAGCCGATTAATGGGATTGTTTCGATTTTCGGTCGCACACGTCTTTCACTTTGTCTCATGTTTATACAAAAACTACGATATTTAGAGTAAAGATGTATAAAAACAATCTTATGCAGAATTTTAGTATCCATATTTTCATCTCTATGCAATTTCCTCGCATGATGCACCGTTTCTGAGAAAAAAATTGAAAATGTGGTCAAACTTGCCCTCTGTGGGGGGTTTCCCCCAAAAATGGGGGTTGCTCAGGTCTGACGGAGGGGAACTCCTTTGACCTTTAATTGGGAGTCCTTCAGGAGTATCTGTGCAAAATTTAAAAACTTTATACATTATTTCCCCTAAAAACGCTAATTTGACTGGACTACTTGGAAATACCATATTACCAGTCTCGCTAAGGCAGCCTCCCAGAAGCTGGGTGTGCTCAACCGCCTCAGGGGGTTCTTTACCCCTGCGCAGCTTCTTGCTCTGTACAGGGGCACAGTGCGTCCTTGTATTGAGTATTGTTCACATGTGTGGGGAGGATCCTCTCACACCGCACTCCTAGATAAAGTAGAAAGGAAAGCCTTTAATTAGTATCATTAACTCCCGTCCACTCACCAACTCCCTGCAATCTCTCTCTCTACACCGCAATGTTGCATCTCTCTCGCTATTCTATCGCTACTACAATAATCAGTGTTCCTCGGAGCTTTCCCAGTGTATACCACCTCCTCTACGTAGGGTACGTAGTACCCACCTTGCAACACAATCCCACTCCTACTCTGTGCAACTTTCCAACCCAAGACTGAAGCGCTATTCTCAGACTTACTGCTGAGCTCTGGAACTCTCTCCCAGAATCAGTCTTTCCCTCTTCCTATGACTTAAATTGCTTCAAACTCCGTGTGTCCAGGCATTTTAGCTCGAACGTCCCTTGATTTTGGCCCTGTCACTCTTTGAAATCTGGGGGAGGTACTCGCTGCAGGCGGCTATGCCCTTTGTCTCCCTCATTCACATAGAAAAAAATATATATATAGTATATTATATAGTATATACATATATATATATATATACAGGTATACAGTATATATATATATATATATATATATATATATATGTATGTTTTGACAGCAAGCTAAATTTGTACATTTTTTGAAAGAAAAATTTCTCCGGCGAAGCCGGATTTCTCCATACAATGCTTGCTCGCTATCGCTCGCCAGGAAGAAATCGACACCTGGATGAGAATAAACGTCTTAAAACAGTTGGCTGAATGGGGCCGAATAGATACAAGCCAGGAAAAGAGAAAAGGAGAGAAAGATAAAAAAAAAAAAACGGTGACTCCCCTTAATATGCCCTCCATGCTTTCGTAAAACGCTGGTAATATTAACCCTTTCAGTAGTGTAGCGCCTTTCTCCACACACCACTCTGTGCTGCAAAAGTGTGTGTTCAATGGTAACAGAAAACGGTACACGTAAAAAGGGCCCATGTGTTTTATGTGAACTAAATTCAACATATAAAGAGGTTATTGCTTAATTATGTGCACCGTTATATTTTACAATGAATGTACCTTTTTTAACATTGGTCAACCCCTTCTGTACCGGCGACGTCATTTTTGCTTGATTTAAGCTACATTAAGACAATTTAATGAAGCTTTGTAAGGACATATGGTAGCTAAAAGGATTATTGAGCTAGTATGTAGCCTCTTAATTGCTACACGTCCGTCCTTAGCTGAATAAAATCGTCTAATAATAGCCGGATTATAATGAAGAGAGGTGAGGACGTCGTAGGTACTGAACGGGTTAAGGGGAGATGGGCCGTTTTTCTAGTCACCCTTCTTCCTCATGTTTAGTCCCATTAGGTTCAGATTAAAAGATGTTTGGCTATTTTAAGACCTTAGCCCCATTTCTTTGTCAATATTAAGACTTTTCGTGTTATGGGGGAGGTAGTCGCTTTCAAAATATATACTGTACTGTACTTTGGTCGCTTTTTCTCCCTAATGTTTAATCCCATTAGCTTTGAGATTTTAAGACGTTCGTTCCATTATTGTGGTAGTTTTAAGACCTGTTGCCCCATTTGTTGTCAATATAAAGACCTTTCGTGCCATTTAGGTGTCGATTTGTTCCTGGCGAGCGATAGCGAGACTGTAATTTTAGGAGGAACCGGCCTGTGGCCGGGACATTTTTCTACCGAGAAATGCACACATTTATCTTGAAGGGGAGTGTAAGGGGTGTTTCATTAAGCTTTATGGAGTGAAGTTACTATATAATAACTACATAAATATATAAATAGCTTTATGGAGTGAAGTTACTATATAATAACTACATAAATATATGGAGTGAAGTTACTATATAATAACTACATAAATATATAAATAGACCAAAAATTAACCACCACCCCTTTAAGCCAAGTCAAATTGTCTAATGTTCACCAGAAAACAGTACAACTAGCAGCATATTACACTGAAGGGGTTAACCCTTTCAGTACCGGTGTTGTCCTCTTATTGGCCTTTCGCCCCATTTCATTGTAAATATTAACACCTTTCGTGCTATTTAGGCGTCATTTTTTTTCCTGGCGAACGGTAGTGAGCCTGTAATTTTAGAAGAACCGGCCTTTGGCCGCGACATTTTTCCACCGAAAAATGTACAAATTTATCTAGAAGGGGGATTATTTTTAAGGTTCATGGAGGTCGAGGAAGGAAACTAAAAACAAAAAATAATGTGATATGAAACAATCGACCAAAATATACACCCTTCCCCTTAACTTTATTCTGGCTACTATTAGACGATTTAATTGAGCTTAAAGGGTCCTTCAGCAATTAACAGGCTTCGAACTATCTCACTTAACCCTTGTTACCATCACACGCAGATCCTTCTTAAGCTGCACAAAATATGGCTAGAATAAATTAAAAAGGCGTCGCCGGTACAGATGTAGAAAGAATAGTGACTGTACTATGGAGAATAGTGACTGTACTATGGAGAATAGTGACTGTACACTATGGAGAATAGTGACTGTAATATGGAGAATAGTGACTGTACTATGGAGAATAGTGACTGTACTATGGAGAATAGTGACTGTAATATGGAGAATAGTGACTGTACTATGGAGAATAGTGACTGTACTATGGAGAATAGTGACTGTACTATGGAGAATAGTCTCTGTACTATGGAGAATAGTCTCTGTACTATGGAGAATATAGACAAATGAAATGAGCGTTGAAAGGAAAATTTAACCCCCATTGAGGATCATGACGCGTTTTGACAATTTATCCGGACTATCATATTAGACAATTTGATACAACTTAGGAAGAATCTGTGAGAATTAAAAAGGTAAAGACTATCTCAATTAATCCTCTGACTTACATACACCCTTCCTAATCTATATGAAATCGATTAATAACAGCCATATTAAACTGTCAAAACGCACCATAAGCACCAAGGGATAATTATTACCCTGTTTCTCAGAGATCAGGTCAGGTGAAGGTATTGAGGGATAAGCCTTTACAAGGGCACCTCCAATAAAAATTTCTGAAGAGTTTTGAGAGGAGAGGAGGGCTGTTGGAGAGAGAGGAAGTTGTAATTGCCGTTTATGTACAGTCGGCCAAATAAGTGAGGTCTCGGTACCAAGTATATTTTGATCAATAATTGGTATCAGTAATATCGAATACTTGACTTAGTCGTTTCGAGCGAAAGATACAAATATGTTCCTAGGAGAGGTGTGGTGGAGTGGTCTTGCCACTGGCCTGGTAATCCAATGGTCCCGGGTTCAAATCCCGTTATATCAACGGGAAGATATTATTGGGATGGAATTTGTGCTGTACCTAGTATCAGTGCATTACCACAGCACACCGAAACGACAAAAAAATACCCTCATTGTTCCCTGATTAAATAGCACTGTATGAATATTCCCATATTCAAAATATGCTACAGGGGGGCAATGTCTAGTGAGTTAATTGCTCAATAGGTGGCGTTCTGAGAGTGAGGGTCCGAGTCTAGGTGGTGAGATAGTGAAGCACGAAGCGAGATGGGACTGCTTCGAGCCGTCAGTAGAACTCTAGTGCTTCACTTGTCTCACTTCCTCGACTGGAACAAGACCTCACGGGCTTCACCGTGTTGAGCGGTTGGATGTGCAGGCTCTCAGCCTATGCCCGAGAGGGAGTAGTTGGAATATAGAAAAGAAAAAAAAATACCCACCCTATTCAACACATTCTGACAGACAGTAACACAGTATAGAGCGAGCCAAACGTAATGACAGCAGAGCCATGACTTAACTACGTACGGTTGGCCAAATAAATTTTGTCTTTGCTGTCATTACGTTTTGCTCCCTGTTTGCCGTATTAATGTCTGTAAGATGTTGAAGAGGGTGTGTAAAGATAGGAACATGTTTGTATATCTCACTGGAAACGATGAATTAAGGGAGCCCACCTCGATTTTTTCTCTTTCTCTCCCTCGCTTTGGCTTTTATCCATTCGGCCCCATTCAGCCTATTGTTTTAAGACGTTTACCCCCATCCAGGTGTCAAATTTTCCTGGCGAGCGGTAGCGAGCCAGCATATATATATTTCTGTTTTGACAGCAAGCTAAATTTGTAAATTTTTCGATAGAAATATCTCTCCGGCGAAGCCGGATTTCTCCATACAATGCTGGCTCGGTATCGCTCGCCAGGAAGTAAGCGACACCTGGATGGGGATAAACGTCTTAAAACAGTTGGCTGAATGGGGTCGAATGGATACAAGCCAGGGAAAGACAGAAAAGGAGAGAAAGATAACAAAAAAGAACAGTGACCCCCTTACTGTTCCTATAGTGCTAATCCCAAATATTGATCGAAATATACTTGGTGCCACGACATGACTTATTTGGCCGACTGTACACTAAGTTTTCTCGTCAGTGCGTGGGGCTTGACTACGGTAATTATAGAGATTTACACTCTAGGGATTTTTTTCTAGCCCCTTTCTCCCTCATGCTTAGACCCATTGTTTTTTAGATATTAATATGTTCGCCCCATTAGTTTGGCGATTTTAAGAACTTTCGCCCCATTTCTGTTAATTTTAAGACCATCGTGCCATTTAGGTGTCGATTTTTTCCTGGCGAGCGATAGCGAGCCTATAATTCAAGAGGAATCGGCCTTCGGCCGGGACATTTTTCTACCGAAAAAAATGTAAAAATTAATCTTGAAAGGGAGTCTAGGGGCTGTAATTTAAAGCTTGATGGAGGTCTAGGGAACAAACTACAAACCTCCCCTTAAGGTTGTTTGCGGCGTCTAGCGACCAATTTACCGGCTTATAATTTTCTTGGCTACTCTGGTTGATCTCGTGAATTTTAATGAAGGGGGAAGGTTGGGTATTCTGGACCCCCTTCTCCCTTATGTTTTAATGAAGGAGGAAGGTTGGGTATTCTGGACCCCCTTCTCCCTTATGTTTTAATGAAGGGAGGAAGGTTGGGTATTCTGGACCCCCTTCTCCCTTATGTTTTAATGAAGGGAGGAAGGTTGGGTATTCTGGACCCCCTTCTCCCTTATGTTTTAATGAAGGGAGGAAGGTTGGGTATTCTGGACCCCCTTCTCCCTTATGTTTTAATGAAGGGGGAAGGTTGGGTATTCTGGACCCCCTTCTCCCTTATGTTTAGCCCCATTAGTTTTCAGATTTTAAGACGTTCGGCCCATTAGCTTGACGATTTTAAGACCTTTCACCCCATATTATTTGTCAATATTAAGACTCGTGCCATTTAGGTGTCGATATTTTCCTGGCGAGCGATAACGAGCTTGCAATTTAGAAGGAATCAGCCTTCGGCCGGGACATTATTATACCGACAAATTTACAAATGTATCTAGGAGGGAGATCTTGGGGATGTATTTTTAAGTTTGATGGAGGTCTAGGGAGGTAACTACCGCAGCTATGGAACGGCCAGAAAGGAAATTAGAGATAAAGGATCAGATAGAGGGATAGAAACCGAAGGAGGGTAGTTTAGATATTAGAGATTTGTGCCAGACTCTATCGAAGGCCTTCGATATGTCTAGCGCAATAGAAAAAGTTTCACGCAAGTCCCAGAAGGAGGATGACCAAGAGTTAATAATATATGAAAGAAGATCACCAGTAGAGCGACCCTTAAGGAATCCATACTGGTAATCTGAGAGTAGATTATGAGAAGAGAGATGCTTAAGAAATTATGAAGCAAGAATAGTTTCAAAAACTTTGGAGATGCAAGAAATGAGAGCAATTGGACGATAGTTGGAGGGTTGAGAGTAGTCACCCTTCTTTGGGACAGGTTGAATGAGAGCAAACTTCCACCAAGAAGGGAAGACGGTAGAGGAGAGACAGAGACGGTAGAGTTTGCCTAGGCAGGGAGTCAGCACGGAAGCACAGTTTTTTAGTACAATAGGAGGAACACCATCAGGACCGTAAGCCTTTTTAGAATTATGCCCAGAGAGGGTAGAAAGTAAATCTTTAGAAGAGATTAGGATATAAGGCATGAGTAAGTGAGAGGGGGGTGGAGAGGGAGGAATAGCACCGGAATCATCCAAGGTGCAGTTTCTAGCAAAAGTTTGGGCGAAGAGTTCAGCTTTGTCAGAGGAAGAAGTGATGGTTGTTATAACAGAGTGGAAAAGGGGAGGGAAAGACAAGGAAGAAAAATTGTTGCAGAGGTTGGTAATTCTGCATAACTACTACTCCTGTTATTTTAGGTTTTATTTATTTTCTTTATGTATTTTAATGCATTGTAAGTGTGTATTTTATTGTTAGAAAGTGCGGAAAGCACTTATTATTAGCAGTTGCATTGTTAATTGTAATTATTCAGATACCCCAACAATCTAGGAGTTTACTAGATTTAGTCAACTTTGAAAAGACATTAGCCTAACCTAACAACCTTACCTAACCTATCCTAGTATTATGGGTGGGGGCTGCCGCTCCCACACCCCCGCTGATTAGGTATTAAAACTAAGCAAAATTGATGGGATAAAGTCTATGGTGTTTACTCTGCAATCTTCAGCTTTGGCTGTCGATAACAGGAAAGTACCATTAAAAATGTACCGACTTCTTGTAGGTTAAGCTCCACTCTGATTGGCTACTAAACATCGGGGATGAGCCTCCAAGGAGGCTAGAATATAAACAAAGTGTCCTGGACTTGCTGTACAAAAATAACTCTGATAATGTTATAGGGGAGTGAAAATCAAATTGATAAAATAAGAAAAGTAGCACTTATCCGCACATCAGTAAGGTCCCCTGAGTAAGGTAAGAGCAAAAAAAAATAATTTCAAGAGACAGAAATCCTGTAATCGAGGAGTAGTTGTTCTGCAGCATAGCCAAAAATAATTCCATGGAAAATCAAAGAGTACTGCCGGAGAGCCTCCCAGTCGGCAACACCAAAGTGCCACAAGGGTCAGCAGCTGGGAGGATCGGGTGGCCATACGGAAGAGATAGGACAGGTGAAAGAGATAATTTGTGGTCGGAGGAGCCCAAAGGAGAGACAAAATTAACAGTATAAAAGGAAGGATTAGAAGTTAGAAACAACTCCAGAATGTTGGGCCGATCTCCAAAGCGATCCGGGATACGGGTGGGTTGCTGAACCAACTGCTCTAGGTCATTTAGGATAGAAAAGATGTAGGCTTGTTCACCAGGTTGGTCAGTGGAATGAGAGGAGGGCCATTGGTGGTGATGAACATTGAAATCTCCTAAGATGGAGATTTCTGAGAAAGGAGAGATGGATAGAATGTATTCCACTTTAGAGTTAAGATAGTCAAAGAATTTGAGAAATCACTAGAGTTAGGGGAAAGATAGACAGCACAGAAATATTTAGTGTGAGAATAACAGGATAGTTTGAGCCATAAAGTTGAGAATTCAGAAATCGAAATCGGGAACACGAGAATAAGTTAGTTTGTTGTGCACGTTGGCACAACATCTGCCTTTGGATTTGAAATTGCTTACCTAATCGTACTTACCTAATCGTATTTAGTGGGGGAGTAAGAAGTCCTCTTGTATAGACCCCCACCTCCAATATTTATTCATTTAAAGTTAAAGACCCCCAATATGTTTATCATAATTTTTTTTAAAGCTTGAAATAGTATCCGACGTAACTATCCATTCGGGCAGGGCATTCCAACGTTTTATTACTCTTATAAAGAAAGTGTTACCTCTTAAGTTATTTCTCCAATGGCTCGGGCGTTCCAATTTGAGACTGTGTCCTCTAAGTGAGTTTGAACTAAGTTTAAAGAACCTCGTATGATCAATGTTCTCAAAGCCATGCAAAAACTTAAATGTCTGAATCAAATCACCTCTAATTCTTCTATCCTTTAAAGTTTGAATACTAACTGTTGACACCGTTCCTCATATGGTAGGCCTGCAAATTCTGGGATCATCCTAGTTCCTCTATGCTGAACTCTTTCCAACTGTTCTATATCTTTAATTAAAAAAGGTGACCAAAACTGAACTGCATATTCTAACAATGGTCTAACCAAGGATAGGTACAGAGCCAAGAAAATGTCAGCATTAAAAAACTCATAATTTCTCTTGATAATACCCAATCTGTTGTTTGCTTTTGCGACTATTTTATTTATATGCTGTGTAATCATATCCAATCATCTGGTTTTAAGTCTGACGATATGTGCACCCCAAGTCTTTTTCCATGTCAGTCTATGCCAATGCTTCACCTCTGAGGCTATAATCAGCTCTAGCATTACTCCTACCAACATGCATCACCTTACACTTCTGTATATTGAAGGATAAAAACCATCTGTCAGTCCAATCATCCATCCTTCTTATGTCCCAACGTAAAGCTTCAGTATCATTGTCACCCTCAATTATTCTAAAAACCATAGCATTATCAGCAAACAGACTAGCTTTAGATTCCAAGTCTGCAACTAAATAATTAATATAAATACAAAACAGAACAGGACCCAATACACTGCCCTGAGGCACTCCACTGACCACTGGTAGCCAATTTGAAGTTCCAGCTCTGACCTTGACCCTTTGAAATCGTCCCCCCAAAAATGTATCTAACCATTTAAATATATCGCCTCTAATACCATAAGACTGTACCTTGGATAGCAACTTCTGGTGTGGGACCCGGTCAAAAGACTAGGATAGAGAAAGTAGGAGGGTACAGAGAAGGGGCTGCTGGCAGTTGCTTCAGACACCTGAGTTTCAGTGAGTAAAATAATCCAAGACTGTCCTAATCTTCCTTCGAGCGGCTATACTTTCCACACCTAGTAAATAAATAGACAAATTTGGTATATTTCTTACTCACGGTTTAACTGTGGCAACACGAAAATTCTGCAAAGTAAAGAGAGTGCGCTATAGTAAATTGTGGCGAAAGTAAACTATAGCAAATTATTGAGTGGATATATATTCAAGTAGGCCTATAATCATGATATTCAGTTAAATTAAATATTATACAAGTAGATCTAAAGTATGAACTTACTTGTGTTTAATTAAAATCACAACACGTAACGCCAATCAAAAGTTTCCCTATCCTACCTACTGGCCAGGGGCAGGAGGTAATCAAAGGTATACAAGTCTTATGATAGCGGTCGGCTATGTTGGCGGAAACCAGCCGTAGGGTGTGGTGTGTCGGAGTTCTGGGACTCGTATATGGGGGGTTGTGGATGTATCAGTTTCACCACGTAAGTATAGGTAAGTTATGTACTCAAATAAAGTACTTATGAGTTCGTAAGTTAACCCTCGTCTAGCGGGGGATTTTGGGCTATTTTGGGCATATTCAGGCCCTCCTGAATGATCAATCAAGTATCTGCATGAAAAGAAATGTATTCAGCAAAAAACTAGGCACTCCAAGCTTCAAAATGAGACCAGAACGAGCTATGTAGCACTCGTCGTTTTGATGCAGTGGTACCACCAACATGGGAGTTTAGCATATAGCGGCATATTTTTTCCAGCTACACTCACTACTGGCTACACTGCCGGCCTCTCGAAAACAGAGGGAGCGTGAGTCAGTGGGCGGCGGTAAGCCCTGGGTGTTGGCCGTGTGGCCTGCTGCGATCCCGGCCATTTGCACTCGATTTTAACCCTTTAAAATCCTTAATAATGCTCCTAACTTGCTGATTTTTAGATACGGACTTAAGTCGGGCCTCGCTCTTTAAGTGTTAAAGTAAAGAATTGGTATTGATTTAAACCGTAGCACTGGTCACCGTGAGTGTCTGTAGTAAACTGACTATTTCTGCCTCTTCCATGAACAGTCCTTTTAGAAAAGCGTGAAGGAATTCGGAAAGTAATGTTCAGGCCCTTTGTTTAGGCACATTAATACTAATATGAAGTAGTTCCTAGTTAAATTTATATACAATAACTATATGTGTAAATACAGTAAAGGTAATGTATAAATCTTAATTCCAATGTCTTACAATTATATTTACTAGATAAATACTATTTACAATACTATTGAAATACCTTATATGGTATATATAAGGATTAAATGTCTTGTTATAACTCATGAGATTCATTGAGACAATGAATTATTATAGAATATTAATATTAAATGTCTTGTTATAACTCATGAGATTCATTGAGACAATGAATTATTATAGATTCTATAACCCGAAGGATTCATAATTATGCTTGTACAGTACGGTAAAACTATACGGTAATAATACAGAATATTCCTCTGTGGGATTCCCACAGGTTTGTTGGAGGAGAAGTGGTGTTCGACAGAGGGTTAAGTCAGTAAAAGACCGCGAATGTTGCTGAAGTTAATAGTAAGAGTGACAGGCAATGGTCCAGAGCATTTTGAAGGGTCGGCTGGTGATGGGCAGTTTGTGATGGGAGCATTTGTGGGGACTTTCATTTATTTATGTACAGTCAGCGGCAAAAGTCCTGTTTCCTTCCCTGCCTCACCGTGACCCACGATATTCATAGACTCTAGAATGTTAGGTGTACAAAACATGCATATTTCTACCACCAGATGACTCAGTGTGAGGTGTGTGGTTGTGAGGGTAGGGGGTGGTTGGGGAGAGGGGAGGTTAGAGCTGTTGGGGGATATAGGGGGACTGAGGAAGGAGTGGAATCTTGTGTAGTTTGATTTTTAATTATCAGATATATATTAAACTTTTATTGAATAGTTGCCAATCGTGTAAATCAGGTGGAAGCAAACCGGGATGTGATGTCTGCATTCACTCAATTACTGTTCAATGATGTTAGGATTTTAGTTTTAGTTTTAGTTTTAGAATAATGTGTGGGTTGCCTGTCCATTTATGACGATAACTGTTTTAGACTTACTCATTATTATTAGTACTGGTATTATTACTAATACTATGTGTTAGAATAACTCTATCTATCTATCTATATGCTCAGGCCCAATCCCCATTTTGGGGGTAGCCGACTCAAGACAGAGCAAGAACAGGGAAAACACAAAAACAACACAAAACAACAAATAAACACAGACAAAAAGCACAAACTCACACACATCCAGGTCACCCAAGAGAAGACCCAGAGACCAGGGACCATTATAAATCATTTTAGTATGATTAATGGTGTTGTGAAATATAAAAAACAAAAAATCATATGAAGTCAGGGTAACGTAACATAATTTTCCATAACTGAAAGGTTTCATTACATTACGTTACATTAACCCGTCCAGTACCGATGCTGTTTGTGGTATTTGGTTTCAACTATAAGTAGACGATAATCAGAAAATAAGGAAAACTATGTGGCAGGTACGGGGATCAATTTATATTATATATAACGTTCAATTTGGTAGACGGCCTTCCGAAACTGAATAGAATCGTCTTTGTCAGAATATAATATACTAGACGTCACCGGTACTAGAGGGGTTAATAAACTCTAGCGTCACGCGATACTGAATTAATATGTAAAACGTATTAAAGAACAAGGGTGGCCGAATATCACGAAGCAAGTGAATAAGATGAAGGAATGATATGATGGGCCACAGTGGAAAGCATTAACCCTTTCAGTACGAGCAATGTATTCTAAACTTTATTTCAGCAATATTGATCCTTTCACTACCAGGACGCCTGTTTACCTTTCATTATGGCTGAAGTTAGACTGTTTTATGCAGTAATTCAGTAATTCAAAGGGCATGTTGAGATCGCATTTCAACCTGTGAGACCAAGAGTTGCATTAAATAATACAAGAAATCGTCTAACGGTAGCGAGAGTATAACAAAAATAAGTTCTGGGTCTCAAGGGGTTAACGCGATTTTATGAAGATTAAAAAGGATATGTGGTAACTAAAAAGATTAACTGACATGGTTCGAGGCCATATAATTGGTATATGTCCTTCCTAAACTGAATAAAATAACCTAATAGTAGTCAGAATATAATGAAAAAGATGTCACCGGTGCTGGATGGGATAACACTATTAACATCCCAGCACCAAGCGACGAAGGCCATATGGCACCGAGTCTTAGTCAATACTGTTCAGACAAAATAAAAACGTAAGTTAGATATCATCATGGGTTTATACGACAAGGGACCTTACAGTTCGTCGGTCAAGTCTTATGTTTGTAATTGCTAAACAAAAAATGTCTCTCCCTTTTCAATATGTCAGAGTCCATATTTCACAAATTGTTTTACCTGCTCGTCATAGCTCAACAGGTTGGCCGTGAGATCACAACCTATTGAATTATCATCTATTTAGAACGCTGACTGGTAAATAATCATTATGCCCCAAGAGCTTGGCCATGGTATCCACACAACCCTTCTTCTTCCTCTTCTTCTTCTTCTTGAGTCGGACGACGAGCAAGTTAACAAAGGTGTGGAATGTGGACACTCAGAATTGTATATGGAAGAGAAAATATAATTTACGCAACTTCAAAAGTAGTAGGCCTACTTGTCCGCGCAACCGCAAGGTCCCCAGAGTAAGACACAAGCAAAATTAATCCTGTAATTGAGAAGAACTGTTGTAGTTCTCTAGAATATTATTTTCTGTACCGGTGACGTTTTAAACTTTAATCTGGCTACATTCAGACGATTATATTCCGTTTAAAAAAATCCCCCAACAATTAACAGGCTTCGAACTATCTCCCTTAACCTTTTTTACTACGACAGATCCTTCTTAAGCTGCACAAAATCGTCTTAAATACAGTATAGCTAGAATATAATTAAGAAGACGTCGCCGGTACAGAAGAGGTTGACTGTCATATAAGACAGTATCAGAGAGAGAGAGAGAGCGAGAGTTCTAATTCACGGTATTTTGTGGATTTACTCAAATATTGGCATTGATTGATTGCAAATGTGTTGTGTTTTGATTATGTCGTTTTCCATGTGTTACAAATGTAACAGATTACCACGTGTTAATAAAAATTTGGATCATTATTATAATATATTTAAAAAACTGATGAAACTATGTTATTTACCTACAAACAAGTTGTCCCCTCCTTCCCCCACCTTCAGACCCCTAACAGCTCTAACCCCTCTTCTCCCCCATCACCCTCTACCTTCACAACCATACACCTCACAGTGTACCATCTGTTGGCAGAGAGATGCACGTTTGTACACCTAAAATTCTGGAGTCTATGAATATCCCGAGTGACGGTGAGGCAGGAGAGGCGACAGGACTTTTGCCGCTGACTGTACATATTTGTTATTATTCTCGGTATATATATTTGTCATAATTTGTTGCCTAGACCTTAATCAAGCTTATTGAAAATACATGCCTAAGAACCCCCTTTGAGATAAATTTGTACATTTTTCGATTGAAAAAATTTCCAGCCGAAGGCCGATTCCTCCTAATTTACAGGCTTGTTATCGCTCGCCAGGAAAAAATTGACACCTAAATGGCACGAAAGGTCTTGATATTAACAAAGAAATAGGCGATAGTCTTAACAATTGAAAACTAATGGGGCTAAACATGAAGAAGGCGGTTCAAGAAAAAAAACAATACTTCCCCTTAACCGATACAGTACCGGTGACTTCCTTCCATTCTATTCTGGACACTATTAGACGATTTTATTCAGTTTCGGAAGGATCCGTGGTAGCTAAGAGGATTTATTGAGGTAGTCTGAAACCTTTTAATGTGTAGACATCCTTCCTAAGATGAATACAATTGTTTAAAGGGCATTTCACACTTAGCCGATCTCTAAAGTGCCCATCACACTTAGCCGGTCTATATGCCGAATCCAAACCGAATAGCGTTTGGCCAGCAATCCCGTAATGAATAGGTCATGGTCGGGTAAAGCCCCCTTCACACAGCCGCCCTGACACACCCAGAACGCCAGGGCACCAGCATTCTCGTGCTGTCTCCTGATGTCTTGTGAAGATCTGTGTATTGGTCTGTGGTGATCCTCAGTGTCTGGGTAGGGGGCGTTCCTGGGTTTCTGTGGACAGCCCCTAAAATTTCACTTCTACCCAAAAAATTCGGGAGGTGTGGCTCGACCATAGCGGTCGTAATCTCACGGGGATGGGAGGCAGACGGAAAGTAGACGGGAGGCGGTTATAGGTAGCCTGGCGGTGGTCCCTTATTATCGGGATCAATGCTAAATTCCGACAATAATCAGATATCCGACAGATCACATGCCAATACACCCCCGTCAGTCCGGAAATGGCCGGGAAAATGTCAAGCCCGACCTGCATCATGGCTCCAGTGTAACCTTCAAGCTTGAAGAAGTAGGATTGGTACTAATAATATAAATATTACTGATAATAACAATAATAATAATATTAATAATAACAATACAAATAATGTTATAGTAATAATACAACACCAAAGAACAAAGAAGGAATTGCATGTATACAAAATACATGTAAATCCTTCTTTCTATCCTGTTTCTATTTATAATGATCAATCTCTATTAATTGTTAATAGGGTTGAACCAGAAATCCAAATCCGCGGATAGCCTCATCCGGTGGTGGTGATGATGATGGTGGTGGTGATGATGATGATGGTGGTGGTGATGATGATGATGATGATGGTGAAAATGATGATGATGATGATGATGGTGGTGGTGATGATGATGGTGGTGAAAATTATGATGATGATGATGATGGTGGTGATGGTGACGATGACGGTGGTGAAGACGATGAAGATAACAATGATGATGATCTGGAGAAGAACAAAAAGGAATATTGGGTGTTTCATTAGATCAGGTTATTTGGGAGATGAAGGACAGATTATAAAACTGCAAGGTTAATGTGATGATGTAAATAACAGAAGAAGAAGAAGAGATGATAATAAGTAGGACAAAGAGAAAGAGGAGGAGGAGAAGAAGAAGAAGAGATGATAACAAAAAGGACGAAGAAAAAGAGGAGGAGAAGAAGAAGAAATGATAATAAGTAGGACGAAGAGAAAGAGGAAGAGGAGAAGAAGAAGAAGAGATGATAACAAAGATGGAGGAGGAGAAGAAGAAGGATATGTGATGATAAGGAGGATAAAGAGAAAGAGGAGGGGGACAGGAAAAGAAGAGATGATAATAAAGAGGAGGAAGAGGAGAAGAAGAAGAAGAGATGATAATAAGTAGGACAAAGAGAAAGAGGACGAGAATAAGAAGAAGAGATGATAACAAAGAGGACAAAGAGAAAGAGGAGGGGAGAAGAAGGAGGAAACGAATAACTAAGGAAGAAAAAAAACCGAGATATGAGACTTAACCCCTTCTGTACCGGCAAAGTCTTTGTATGTTTATGCTAGCTATAATTATTGTGACGTTGTTGTGCGGTTTAAGAAGGATCTGTGGTAGTATAGTTGTTAGGAGAGATAGTTCGAAGCCTGTTAATTGCTGGAGGCCCTTCTTAAACTTAATAAAATCGTCGAAAAGTAGCCAGAATAAAGTAAACAAAACGTCGCCGGTACAGAAGGGGTTAAGGGGAGATGGGTCGTTTAAGGGGAGGTTTTTAGTTTGTTCCTTGGACTTCCATCAAGCTAAAAATTACACCCCCCTAGACCCCCTTTCAAGATAAATTTGTAAATTTTTCGATAGAAAAGTGTCCCGGCCGAAGGCCGATTCCTCTTAAATTACAGGCTCGCTATGGCTCGCCAGGAAAAAATCGACACCTAAATGGTACGAAAGGTCTTAAAATTGACAGATAAGGAGCGAAAGTTCTGAAAATCACCAAACAAATGGGGCGAACGTCTTACAACGTGTAAAGCAATGGGACTAAACATGAGGGAGAAAAGGGGTCCAGAAAAAAATCTCTCAAGTGGAAATCTCCCCTTAACTGGTCCCCCTTCTTCCCCATTAGTTCACAGATTATATGACGTTCCGGCCATTAGTTAGGCGATTTTAAGACCTTTCACCTAATTTCTTTGTCAATATTAAGACTTGTTGTGTCATTTAGGTGTCGATTTGTTCTTGGTGAGCGATAGCGAGCCTGTAATTTAAGAGGAACCGGCATCGAAAAATGTAGGCCTACACATATACTGTATATAAATGTAGGCCTACACATATATATAAATGTAGGCCTACACATACTGTATATATAAATGTAGGCCTACACATATATTATGAAGGAGGGTCTTGGGCGGGTGTTTTTGTTAAGGGGGCCCACCTCTCTTATTTTTCTCTTTCTCTCCCTCTCTCTTTGGCTTGTATCCATTCGGCCCCATTCAGCCTACTGTTTTAAGACGTTTACCCTCATCCAGGTGTCAATATTTTTCTGGCGAGTGGTAGCGAGCCAGCATATATATATTTTTGTTTTGACAAGCTAAATGTGTACATTTTTCGATAGAAAATGTCTCCGGCGAAGCCGGATTTCTCCATACAATGCTGGCTCGCTATCGCTCGCCAGGAAGAAATCGACACCTGGATGGGGATATTCGTCTTAAAACAGTTGGCTGAATGGGGCCGAATAGATACAAGCCAGGGAAAAAAAAGAGAGAAAAGGAGAGAAAGATAAAAAAAAGCCGGTGACATCCCTTAAGCTTGATATAGAGGTCTAGGGAGGAAACTAAACATATGTACAATTATTTACATACAGTATATGAGCAAATGAATACACCTATTCCCCCTTAACCCTTCCAGTACCGGCGATCATCCTTTTATATCACTTGTGCTTGTGTTCTGGGTGTGGTGTCCCGAGTTCGAATCCCGGGAGGGCCATATGCTTTCATTGGTTTGTTCAAGTACATTGGGGTTTGTATTTGATATTAATGTTAAAGAACGGGGTGTTACTTATATCACTTCAGCTATATTTAGACGATTTTAGAATGCTTAGGAACGATAATATATACAGTATATATATATATATATATATATATATATATATATATATGGTATCTAAACTGATTAATTGAGATAGTCTGTAGCCATTTAATTGACAAGCGTCCTTCCTAAGCTGAATATAATCGTTAAAGAGTGGCCAGCATATAAGGGAAATGTCATCACCGGTACAGAAGGGGTTAATTGATCAGTTGCGAGTTTTGGTCTTTAACCCTTTGAGTACCAGCGACGTTAGTTATGTATTTGTTCCAGCTGTATTTAGACGATATTATGCAGCTTAGGAAGGATCTGTGGTAGTTGAAAGGGTTGGTTGAGATAATTTGAAGTCTTATTATTGCTAGACGTCCTTCCTAAACTGAATAAAATCGTCTAATAGCTTCCAAAATATGATGAAAAGGAAGTCCCTGGTACTGACTGGGATAAGGAAGTTGGAGCTGTGGTCATTAATATATAGCAGAATTATCAGCTAAAATACGGTCATAATACATAAAACCAAATTGATCATACTTTTTGTCCACCAGAAACTCACATTATTATTGCATTCCTCTAAATTATTAATTAATTAAGTTAATTAAAACTAAAATGTTCTCGCTTAAAAATAAATTTAGTCTTTCAGAGTTTGTAGACTATAATTACAACAAGCTTAAAGCTGATTAATAAATTTACATAAACATTTTGTAATCACTACAGCAATAAAGCCAGCAATAATTATAGCTTCACATGTAAGAAGTTTTATCTTGAAAACATGAAGAAAGAATTAGGCATTAAAGGTAACATATTACGTAAAAATATTTGTGGAAATTCTGTTTATGAAATTCAAAATAATTTGAATATTGATAACTTAATCGATGAACATAACAAGAAAAATGTAACATTTGATATTAAACTTTCCGATAAGAACAAGAGTGCATTGCAAAATTATACATGTTACCTAAATTTCATAAAAGACCTTATAAATATCGCTTTATTGCCGGAGCAAAATTTGCTACCACTAAAACTCTGTCAGAACAAGTCGTAAATTGCTTAAAATACATTAAAAGTACACATAAAATATATTGTAATACCATCATGAGAAGAACTGGCATTAACTATTATTGGAGTGTTGACAATTCGTTAGAAGTTATTGATAAAATAAATACCATGCCGAAAGTTACCTCGGTACATAGCTTCGACTTTTCAATTTTGTATACCAATTTGACTTTAGATTTAGTTTATTCAGAGCTTTGCTTTATTATAGATTTGCACTTTGACAGATTCGTTGGGAATGGTAATTATTTCATAAATGTTTATACATATTTTAATAATGCATCACTTAGCTCTACTCCCACTAGTTCAGTATATTTTGATAGAACTAAACTTAAAGATGCCCTTAAATTCCTCCTTTTCAATACTTATGTTAGATTCGGGCCGTACATTTTCAAACAAATATTAAGAATTCCTATGGGTGGAAATGCTAGCCCTTTAATTGCAGATGTATTCTTGCTTGCTTTAGAATTTAAAATATATAAAAGACTTAGTCGACAGTAGCAAGAAAAATAAAATCCCAGAAAAATTAGCACTTGCTAAATTGTTAAGTAATAATAGTAGATATATTGATGATATTCTCGTTTGCAATTTGTTAAATTTTAATCAAGTTGCAAAACTTATTTATCATAATTCTATTCCCCTCACACAAGGTAACGTAAATGATGAAGTTGAAAATGTTCTTGATATAAATATAGAGATTGTTAATGAACAGTGCATACTTAAAGTATATCACAAAGTTGATGATTTTAATTTTAACGTAATAAACTTTCCTTTCCCTAGTAGTAATATCGATAGTAAGATAACTTATATTTGTTTTTATTCCCAGTTAATAAGATTTTGTAAAATTTGCACTAAAGTAGATGACTTTTAGGCTAGAGCTAGGTTACTATACAGAGTCTTAGTAGACAGAGGTTTTGAGGCAAGTAAATTGTTACATAAATTTAATCTTTTTAGGGTCAATTACTGTGACTGTATTCTAAAATTTGACATAAATAATTTTAATCAAGAATTTTTAACTTGAAGTTTCTTGTATAACCTCTGCTTACTTTGTGTCTGTTTGTATTTATTATTTATCTTTTTCTATTATTAATATAGATATTTTTTTTTAAATTAATTGTTCTTGTTAAAAGAGTACTCTTTGTTTAAATCAGTTGTTACTTTTTCATATTTTGGAATTATTTGTCTTTATATTATATCTATTCATTGTCGATAGTATCAATTGCTTGCTTTTGCGATTTCCTTAGTTTATTTGTACGATAAATGTAGGTTATTTGTAGGGTAGTTATTGATAAGGGTCACTTGAGGCATGCTTTGCTTACAGGTACCTACCCGATAGCACTATCGTTAGTGAGTGGTATATATGTATTTTTATATAATTGTTTTGTAATATTATATATCTTATCAATATTTTTATTTTGTACTATTGTTAATGTCTTGTCATGTTGCAAATTTGATTTTAAATGAACATTTTAACACTAATTGTAGTTTCTGTTATTCATGCAGAGTTTAGTAATATTTGCCAGAACGTCCCGGACTTCCCAAATTGACTAATTCCCTGAACGTGACGATAGTGCGTTGTTATGTGTGCGATTAGTTTGCTTGGGAACCAGATTAACTTGCTCATGTAGTAATGTACACCCTATGTGGTGGATTGTGTTCTTTCATTTCATAAATGTTATTTTAGTAAGCGTTGTTTCCACATAGCGATTTTGATATGTTGTTTTGACTTTATATTGTCTTTGTCCCAGTTTTGGTTTGACTTTGTTTGCAGGTTTTAAATTTTAATTTAAGGGGGGTCACCGGCTTTTTCTATCTTTCTCTCCTTTTCTCTGACTTGTATCCATTTGCCCCCATTCAGCCAACTGTTTTAAGACGTTTATCCCCATCCAGGTGTCGATTTTTTTCCTGGATGGGGGTAAACGTCTTAAAACAGTAGGCTGAATGGGGCCGAATGGATACAAGCCAGAGTGAGGGAGAGAAAGAGAAAAAAAAGCGAGGGGGCTCCCTTAATATCCTAAGCTGAATAAAATTGTCAAACAGTTCCCAGATTATGGCTGAACGGGTTAAGAGGAGAAGGGTCGTTTTTAGGGTCCCCTTTCTCCCTCGTGTTAAGACCCATTTGTTTTGAGATTATAAGACGTTCGGCCCATTAGTTTGGCGATTTTAACACCTTTCGCCCCAATTCCTTGTAAATGTTAAGACCTTTTGTGCCATTTAGGTGTCGAATTTATCCTGGCGAGCGTGAACGAGCCTGAATTTTTTTAGAGGAACCGGCCTTCGGCTGGGACATTTTTCTACCTAAAAATTTACATACCTGTATTTATCTTGAAGAGGGTCTAGGGCGTGTTTTTCTATGCTTGATGGAGGTCTGGTGAGGAAACTAAGAAATACATGAATTAATAGACCAAAAAACGGACCATCTCCCCTTAACCCACTCAACACTATGACGAAATTTTACCTTCGAATCTAACGAAAATTAGACGATTTTATGCATTAGAAAAAGCCCTATGTTATTCAGAGTGTTTATCGAGATCGTATTTATACCCTCGGAGTCCTCTAGGTAGATTACAAGCTCAAGAAAATGGTCTAATAGTAACCAGAATATTACGGAAATGACGTCATCGTGCTGAAGAGGTTAGTGGGAGGTTGTTGGTTTTCTCCCTAGACCTCAATCAAGCTTTAAAAAAAAAAAAAATCAAATACCCCCTTCCAGATAAATGTGGCCATTTTTCGATAGAAAAATGTCCCGGCCAAAGGCCGATTCCTCTTAACCCTTCCTACCCGGGCAGCCTTTGTTAAGGACGGAGGCTGTATCCGGGCGATCTGGCTGAAAACACAACAAAAGTAAACTAAGGCTAATCTCGCTTAATATACTACCTACAATAATCAAACAGATGTCAAAATGGGCGCCTTACCTTCCCGTGTAGAATGGCGTTGAGTAGAGCATTTTACCTCAAGTAGTTCAGGAGTTATGGTGATGGAAGTGGAGGTAACTTTTGCCGCGTATTTACCTCGCCGCGTCCGAACGCTCACCCGCGGCCCAGGCTACGACGAACGTTTTGACTCGTCGCTCTACCTTGAATTATGGCGGGAAGCGATTTTTTAGTGTTTTATTGTTTATTATGCCATATATTATTGTTATTATGATATTTTCACTCAATAAATATATTTTTCTGAAGTAATTTGTGTCTCTGTCACTTATACTTAAGTTTTATTGTTATTATTATAGTAGTTATGATTATTTATACAGGACTATGGTAATTGATAGTCATTTTCACTTCTTTATTGTTAGGAATATATATTTTAGTGTCACTTTCACTTGTTCATATTGTTCTGAAGGCACTTATTATTACTTATGTGTCTCTTTCACTTATACTTAGTTATATTATTATTATTGAGTGTCACTATCACTGTCACTTACACTTCAATAGTTTGCCAGAGTGTGGAAATCATTGAAGCAGGTGGCGGCACACAGTCCCACCTGACACTCGAGGCATTGCCAAGTGGTTTTTGTGGGTTTGCTTAGTCGTCGAGTTGTGCGGGTGCACACATAGCACCTCTTCTGCATCCTTATTCGGCTGTTAGGACCCTGGAAAGGAAGGGCGACGAGCTGGTGCTTTCTGATGAAGTCGGCACACCCTATTCTGTCCATCATGCCTGGTCCTTGTAGTGGCCTCCCTGGTGTACCCGCATGTTTTACCAGGAGCTCATGTATCAGCTGCTTTTGGAAGGTCCGCAGGCTCTTGTACTTGATGACTGGACACCTCAAACGGTAGATGTTGTACGCGTTGAGGACAGACATATCTACTGTATGCAGGACAAACTTCTTGTACCACCTGCAAGATGTTCGCAGGCAGTCTATGAAGCCCATCTGCATGTCGGACTTGTCGACGAGGCGCATGTTCAGGTTGTAGTCCAGAACAGCAGCTGGTTTTGTGATAGGGTTCTTAGTTTTTCGGTCCACCTTCCCTGTGGGGACCATCTCTGCTTTGTGGCATGTGGTGAGGAGGTTGACCTTACGCTGGTCATGCCAGTGGATGGAGAGGATGGGGCCACTCTTCTTATGGAATATGTCCGTCTTCTTCGTTTTGGTTGGGTAGGCTGGCATGCCCTTCCTCTTCCCCTTCACTGTGCCGACAGTTCCGGTCTTGCGGTCATGGAGGTACTTGGCGAGGATAGGCGACGTGTAATAATTGTCAGTATAGAGGACGTGGTTGTCATGGAAGTACCTCTCCATCATCCTCTTTACCACAGCGCCGCCAAAACCAATGAGGGGGTCAATCTGGACTTCACCACCCTTGCCGCTGTAGACTATAAAGTCGAGCACATATCCCGTCTTGCAGTCGCAGAGGACGAAGAGCTTGATGCCGAAGCGGTGTCTCTTTGACGGGATATACTGTCGGAAGTGCAGCCTACCACGGAACAGGACCAGAGACTCGTCGATGCACAGCTTCTGAAATGGAATCAGGTAGGTGGAAAACCGATGACGTATCATGTCATACAGTTGCCTGATCTTCCAGAGTGTGTCGGGCTCGTGGACATGCATGTTATTTGTCAGGTGGAAATATGAGAGGATGTCGAAGTACCTATCCCTTGACATGAATTTGCCAAATGCTGGAGTCGTTGTGAGGTCGCCAGTTATCCAGTAGTCGGCCAGAACGTGCTTCTTTATGTGTGTCATCAGCATTGTGAGTGCCAAGAACACATATAATTCTGCCACAGTGAGAGCTCTCCATGCCACCATCTTTGCACTTGTCTTCCTGCCAAGAAAGTTTGAACATATAGCCTGGTGGTGATTTGTCTCTTTGACAAGGTATTCCATGACTTCATTGTCGTAGAAGCCACAGAAAAGTTCACTGGGGGTGGCATTTGGGCCACAGGGATATGCTGGTGACACCCCAGAACCCTGTTGTACCTCGTCAAAGGCAGGAAAATCTGGCACAAAATCCGCCCCATCTGACCACACAAACATTTCAGCAGGTCGAGGACGAGGACGTGGAGTTGCAGCAGGCACACGCCCTGGACGCCCTGGCACACGCCCTTGGCCATGCGGATGCCCAGGCGGACGCCCTGCACGCCCAAGCCCAGGGGCAGCGGCGTCGGCAGGCCGACCACGTCCACGACCTCGAGGTCCTTTGACTCTTCTTGTCGGGACTCGCTCTTCCTCTTCCTCTTCGTTTTCCTCTTCCTCAGGCGACGTCAGGTCATCTGGGGCAATGTCGGGGTCGTCAGCAGCCTCTTCAGGAGTCAACTCTGGTGAAGAATAGACCGGGCGTCGGCGGCGTGGGGCTGCGGGAGGTTGAGCAATGGGAGCCTCGGCCTCGGGAGTTGGGCTCCTTTTGCGGCTAGCCGGGGACTTTTCCGCAGGAAATAATGACCTACGATGCGGGGCCTGTGGTGACACACTGCGGGAGGCCAATGGCGAACTTGTAGAGGCCCTTTGGTCATCTTGAGGGACAGATGAAGCTGAGGGCTGTGGGTGGCCCTCCCGGCGTCCCGGGTCGAGGCGTCGTGATAAAGGAATGCGGGTGGTTGCTAGGCCTGGGTCGGTGTCACTCTCACTATCTACGCCTTCCCTCACTTTTTCTGCATCCCTGCGTGCTTTCTTGGCTGCACTTTTCACTAAAGACTGTTTATAGAAGTATTTACCCACTTTCAAGGGCGTACGGGCAGGCAAAGGGGAAGGTCCTGGCGTAGGGCTAGGGCTAGGCCTACCCGGACCTACGAAACTAGGCGAAGGGGTTGGCTCTAGCACACTTGGTACTTCAATAGCACCTTCCTCCACCACTTCCACATCAGGATCATCACTACTATCACCCCCCTCAAATAAATCAACATTGTCATCAGCACCAAATCCCACAAAATCGTCAATTTCGCTCCCACTTCTACTCTGAATATAGAGGTTTTTGTCCACAGAGCTTTCACCACTGCTCAAATCCTGGTTGAAAAGTGCACGGTGTATTGCACTGTCACTTAGCAAACGTTTCACTTTCCTTACTTTCCTTTTCTTCTCGGTTGGCAGAGGTGTAGATGTTGCAAGCGGGGTAGCACTGGGACGCGCGGGAGATTGCACAGTATCGGACGCGTCGGAATTCATTTTTTTGCTGTAGCTCTCAATGGCGGCAACGTAGGAACTGATAAGCGTGGTAGTTGAGGCTTGGTGGAGCTACGATCGCCCCCGCAAAGTAAAATTTGCCCGCGCGAAATTTAAAGCACGCTTTCAAGCAAATGCCTTACATAAGGCATACCGGGTTGCGGCCCTTCAGCCGCGCTGTCCTTACCTAAGGCAGCCCGGGTAGGAAGGGTTAAACTACTGGTTCGCTATCACTCGCCAAGAAAAAATCGATACCTAAAAGGTATGAAAGGTCGTAAAGTTGACATAAATGGGGCGAAAGTTCTTAAAATCGCCAGACTAATAGGTCGAATGTCTTTAGAATCTTCATATTTATCACACGTGGGTGATATTTTACATTGTATTTATCTACCGTAAATGCTACGTAACAATATTGTATAATTTGTTTAAATAACATCAACTGAAACATCTCTTTTCTCTTTTCTCTTTTTCTCTAAGCCAAGTATCAAGGTTATAAGTACGTCATTTATAGTACCGATGGGTATAATTTAATTTTTAAGTAAACACAACCCTATTGGTTAAGGTGTCTACAAAATCTGTGTATGATAACCCGGGTTCGAATCCTGGTGGATCACATATAGGCTTTCATTAATTTCATTGGAGGTGTTTGGTGATGTGGTGAAATTAATAAAAAATATATTATAATAAATGACATCAAGATTATTATACAACTCAGTAATCAGTAAACATAACCATAAGTAACCAATGTAACAGTGTCTATGCCCCATATATCTTACTTTGAAATGCGGTATGGATTAAAATTTGTAAAAGCCTATTGCAGTTATATAGATCAACAATTATATGACTTGCATGATAGCTCTATTCACCGAATTATGATAAGATCCATGCATAATATTAACCCTAAAGAGAAGAGAATCATTCAACTATTTTGATGGAAGGTTAAAGGGAATAGCTTAATGTTATACCAGAATGGAATTTACTTCATAAATCATTGTAATATAATTATATATATATATATATATATTAGTTTGATCCCTAGGCATAAATCAAGCTTAATCAAAAACATTCCAAAACCTCGCTTCGTGATAGATTTGTATATTTTTCGGTAGCCGGTTCCTCCTTAAAATTACAGAAGAAAAAAATCGACACCTAAATGGCACGAACGGTCTTAATATTGATAAAGAAATGGGCGAAAGTCTTGAAATGTGTCTAATGGTGACCAGTATGTGATGAACATTACATCATGGTGGTTATACTGTAGAAATGTGTCTAATGGTGACCAGTATGTGATGAACATTACATCATGGTGGTTATACTGTAGAAATGTGTCTAATGGTGACCAGTATGTGATGAACATTACATCATGGTGGTTATACTGTAGAAATGTGTCTAATGGTGACCAGTATGTGATGAACATTACATCATGGTGGTTATACTGTAGAAATGTGTCTAATGGTGACCAGTATGTGATGAACATTATGTCATGGTGGTTATACTGTAGAAATGTGTCTAATGGTGACCAGTATGTAATGAACATTACGTCATGGTGGTTATACTGTACAAATGTGTCTAATGGTGACCAGTATGTGATGAACATTACGTCATGGTGGTTATACTGTACAAATGTGTCTAATGGTGACCAGTATGTGATGAACATTACATCATGGTGGTTATACTGTACAAATGTGTCTAATGGTGACCAGTATGTGATGAACATTACATCATGGTGGTTATACTGTAGAAATGTGTCTAATGGTGACCAGTATGTGATGAACATTACATCATGGTGGTTATACTGTAGAAATGTGTCTAATGGTGACCAGTATGTGATGAACATTACATCATGGTGGTTATACTGTAGAAATGTGTCTAATGGTGACCAGTATGTGATGAACATTACATCATGGTGGTTATACTGTAGAAATGTGTCTAATGGTGACCAGTATGTGATGAACATTACGTCATGGTGGTTATACTGTAGAAATGTGTCTAATGGTGACCAGTATGTAATGAACATTACGTCATGGTGGTTATACTGTAGAAATGTGTCTAATGGTGACCAGTATGTGATGAACATTACGTCATGGTGGTTATAC
>JBAKBP010003505.1:0-137500 GCA_037953745.1 Lithodes maja
CTAGGGCACTCACGTGAATAATGGCCTAGCTTCTGACATTTATAACATTTCACATCCCCAATGGGCTTCTTCCCTTGTGCGGGCGAAGAAGGGGCCTGACCTTTAGTAAACGGGAGAGGCTTGTGTTTGTAGGTGTTATTAGGTGCAATGCATTTAGTGTGGTTATGTGTGTCATAGGATTTGTTATTATCGAAAACTCTGGTGGGTGGGGTATAGCGCCCCTTCTGCCCTGACTCAGCCCTCTGAGCGGCACCGCAACCACGAATCAATGATAATCTGAAGTCTGCCATCTTGGCAGCCTCCTCTACTGTCTTGGGACATTTTTCCTTAATGTTCAGCGTTAGATCGGTTCCAGTACATTTGTAAAACTGTTCCAGATAGAAAAGTTGCTTAATTTCCTCAGCCGACTCTGCGTGCTCGGACCGAAACCAGTTATTACATGCATCTGTTAAGTCCCGTGCGTGCTCCATAAAACTGACGTCGCTCTTCTTATTCACGCCACGGAACTTCAATCTATAAGTTTCGGGTTGCAGTTCGTAGGCCCGGAGCACAGCCTCCTTCACCAGTCCATACACGACACTCTCGTCCAGTGACAGTGCATCGTAGGCTTTCAACCCCTTACCCACTAGACGTGATGAAACTAATGCTGCCCATTTAACCTCCGGCCAGTCATACTCACGACACTTCTTTTCGAAACGAGCAAAAAACTCAGTCACTGCTGTCTCATCAAATGCGGGTACTAACTTAATTAAATGCGAAAGTGAGTCTGTAACCCGGTGCCCACCACCGAGATGACGCCCCGTGGTCTCTACTCTAGACTTCTCGACATCCATTTCAGCCTGGTACCTGGTTGCATCCTGATTGGCTTGGATTCTAGCAACCTCTATGCGTTCTATACTAGCCTGTTGACTCTCTTGCAACTTAAGCTTAGCTAGTTCTAGCTGAAATAACATCTCAGGAGACAGGCCTGGGGGGGGAGAGCACAAAATGGGGGATCCACACCGAGACGTGTTTACGGGTAAGCCAGCTTGCCATTGAGAACCCTCCTGCTGCATCGTGCTAAGCCTCGCTGGCTGAGGGCCCAGCTCAGGGGTAGAGTGGAATGGAGGCTTGGAGGGAACCCCCCAAGACCCCACTCCACCCACCGCCCCATCGCCATCACCCAACAAACATGCCACCAAATTCTTCTTGGGCCAACTGTCAGGGACAGTCCCGCCCCAAAACCGTGGCTAAACAGCGAAGACCGTAACAATCAATAGCCTGCAGGCGCTGTTCGGTCAAAGGTGTCTGCAAAAATGCCCGGGCATCCCTCTCTCCACTTATAACACTCCCCTCCCTAAACATCTGTTGTACTTGCTGGTTACTAGGCTGTACCGTGTTATCCTCCCCCGTAAATGATGAGTCATTAGACATAGTGCTGGTTATACAATTGCTGTTCATAAAAAAAAAGAAGTGCTTATTACTAATTGCAGTCTCGACTCACAAAATGTTAAAGATGCTTGAATGACTCTACTCTAGACACCCCTAACGAAACAATCTGCAAGTCCACCAATACAATAATGACACAATAAAAATTCCTCCAATATGCAAGAAAATTCTAGCCAGCTCTACTAGGTAGCATAGAATAGTTCTCCAAAAAACATGTGATAGGATACTACTGAATCTTGTGCAAGGTCGCCATTTTGTTACGGCTGGATCGGCAATACATATTCGGGATTCTTGATCGTAGGACAGAAATGGCTTATGTGACAACGACACGCTCGATTCCAGTCCCAAATACTATATGCTCCAGACAACAAAAGCACCAACGCCCTACAGAGTTATCGTCTATGGTAACGAGGTACCTTAACTCGGCGAAAGTGTACAACAGGGGTAGGCTATGAGGCTAAACTCCCTCAGACATTTATAGGTTACGTTATTACTAAAGAAATGCAATACTCAAGAAACTACGTTAATATTAAGCCTCTAATAATGTAGAATAGAAGCAGGCTAAAGGTATGACAGTGAAATGCTAAATGACAAATGTACACGCCTACTTGAAAGCGCGTGCACTAGAATAACTGTCCCCCCTACTAACATGCACTAGCATGTAGCATACAAGATGTTCATGATCCAGTAGATACCTAATAATACACATGGAAGGAACATAAATAGTAGTCACTTATTGTAATAATGAATCTATACTTGGAATAACTAAAAGGTTGCAGGCAACAGTACTGCGCCGGTAGCCTACTACCGCATAGGCTACTTCGCTTCTCTCACTCTGTCTCCCCTCTGAGTCTGTATGCGCCCTACGCAACAGAACTCCGGACACAGCAGCAAAATGACAGTGCAGTTAATTGATACATGAAAGTATTAATAGTGTTGTCTTGTGTGTGAGTAATGTGTATTGTAAAGTGTTACATACATAAACTTAAAGAGAGCTGCAATGCATAGTAAAATAAAGATATAACCCACTCATCATCCCCATGTGTTCTAGCTAGCAGGCCAAGTCACAGGAACAACGAGTCCCAGCACCGAAAGCGAGAACCCAGGAAAAGACTGCAGAGAACACAAGGACAGATAAATTACGTTACTCTACTATACCGGCACTACGAGCGAGCTGTAGTCTCTGGTACTGCACTCGCTCCTGGCTCGGTAGGCAAATCAAGGCTAAGTCCTCGCCCCTCTACAGACAACTCCTGGGCATGGTCGGGCTCTTACACATGGCACTAGTCACTAGGGGAGGTGTGGTGGAGTGGTCTTGCCACTGGCCTGGTAATCCAAAGGTCCCGGGTTCAAATCCCGATGTATCAATGGGAAGATATTATTGGGATGGAATTTGTGCTGTACCTAGTATCAGTGCATTACCACAAAGCCCACCGAAACGTCAATAAAATACCCTCATTGTTCCCTGATTAAATAGCACTGTATGAATATTCCCATATTCAAAATATGCTCTAGGGGTGCAATGCCTGGTGAGTTATCTGCTCAACAGGTGGCGTTGTGTGTGTGTAAGTGTGAGAGTCCGAGTGTAGAGGGTGAGACAGTGAAGCACGGGAACGAGATGGCTTCAGAGATGGGGTCGTTTCGGGCCATGAGTGAGCACCGTGCCTCATGTGAAGGCAAGATGGCAGGTGCTCGTTGTACTCTACGTGCTTCACATGTCTCACTCCCTAGACTGGAACAAGACCTCACGGGCTTCACTGTTCATTGTAAAGCGGTGAATGTTAAGGCTCTCAGCCTATGCCCGAGAGGAAGTAAGTTGGAATATATAAAAAAAAAAAAAAAAAAAAAAAAAAAAAAAGTCTAGTCACAAATTGGATGATGAGCTGGGCATATAACTCGTGAACATGTAGAACGTTCACCAACTATCCTCATCAAGAAGATCGCTGTTCACATTAACCCCTTAAATCTAATACATGTAAATATATGCTTGTCCTAAGAGTAATACGAGAGGTGAGTGCTGAAACTCCTTTAGGACCTCAAGGGAAGGTTATGCATTTAAATAGAGAGAAGAATTAAATGAGAGTAATGTCGTCAGAGAGAAAGAGTGCAACCGTGAGAAATTGGGAGAGAGGGCAAGGGATGTTAGAATCTCAAAGGTTCTAGGCAACCTGATCATGGAACACACAGCGAGCCTCCAGGCAATGTGCAGCACGACAACATGGGCAGCCCAGGCAGCATAGGCAGGCGGCAATGGACTACCAACCCTGTCGCACCTAGCTATAAGCGCAGGGCTGCCAACCGGTCCATACGTCTGGCAACCACCCCCCCCGGCAGCGTGGCGCATTGCTACCCTCTCGCTCTGAAGTCTAACTCACTCTCTCTCTCTGAATTCCTATTGTCCCATCTATCAACTTCTCTATTGATACTACATATTAAATGGAAGGTCTCGACATGGCTTAAAACAAAACCCACCACTGGTTAGCAAATGACGAGACCTTTGCAGAGATACAAAGAACATAGTTATACGTTGTCACACTCAATATAAGCAGCCAGCACGGCACAGCGGCACAGCGGCACAGTGGAGTACCAAGGAGTACAATCAGGTTGCGTTGCCACGGACTGGGTGCGTCACAATATATATATATATATATATATGTTTCTAGTCTCTCAGTGGGGATCGAACCATCGACCATCAGAACGATAGCCGACGCTTAATCAATTACACCACGGCAGTCTAAAAGACACTCAGCCTTCTATCCTATTTATGTTAGGGAGAAGGGAAACCCACTAGGCGAATATATTTCAATTCAAACCTAGTTGTAGGATCCATATTTCCAGAATACCATACACGGATTTTTGAGTGTCCCGACGCAACTCGGGTTGAAATTCTATCTATCTATCTATTGCCTGACGCCGTGATCCCCGAAGGGGTGGCCACGAACGAACCGCCCCCATGCACCTCTGTCCCCAGTCAGTCGACGCCCCTCCCCCCAACCAGCACCGCCTTCATTCATGTAGTTCCTCACTCCATCCTTCCACCTCATATTCGGTCTACCTCTCCCCCTCTGTCCCTCCACCTCGCTCTCGTACACCCTCTTAGTCATTCTCTCGCTTTCCATACGTTCCATATGGCCGAACCATCTCAAGTTGTTCCTTTTCACACTTTCCAGCACATCTACCTCCACACCACACCTCCTTCTTACTTCCTCATTAGTCTGTCTATCCCTCCATGTAATTCCGCACGCACTCCTTAAGTAATTCATTTCCACTGCTCTCACTCTTGGTCTGAGTCTCTCAACCAACGTCCATGCTTCGCTTCCGTAAGTCAGTGTCGGGATTGCCACACTGTCATGCAAGGACTTCTTCACTTCCATACTGACCACCCTATTTCTTGTTACTGCTTTTAGCGTTCCTACAACCCTCTTCCCCTGTTGTACCCTCTCCCGCACCTCTTCATCCATAGTCCCATCTTTACTCAACACACTGCCCAGATACTTAAAAGAGTTGACGATCTCCATAGCCTGACCGTTCAGCTTCACCTCACACTCTGTGACTTCACCCCTTTCGAAGACCATAACCTTGCTCTTCCCCGTATTTACCTTCAAATTACGTTTTTCGCACACTGTTCCAAACTCATTTACCAGACCCTGCAACTCCCATTCATTATCACTCATCAGAACTGTATCATCCGCAAACAGCAGTATAGGTAGCTTCCACTCAATTCCCTCCCTTTTCAGCGATACACCAACATCCACTGCTCTTGATAGTATTTCTTTCATAACTCCATCCATATATACAGTAAACAACCACGGGGACATCACACACCCCTGTTTCAAACCAACATTCACGTCAAAGAACTCGCTCTGCTCACTCTCCACACGTACTGCCGCCTTTGCACCCTCATACATTGAAATTGATTTCATTTAATTCTAACCCACAAAGCATGAGAGTTACAAATATTGAGAATATATCACAAATACACGTGAGCCACTAAATGTGTATGGTATTCTGGAAATATGGATCCTACAACTAGGTTTGAATTGAAATATATTCGCCTAGTGGGTTTCCCTTCTCCCTAACATAAATAGGATAGAAGGCTGAGTGTCTTTTAGACTGCCGTGGTGTAATTGATTAAGCGTCGGCTATCGTTCTAATGGTCGATGGTTCGATCCCCACTGAGAGACTAGAAACATTTAGTGGCTCACGTGTATTTGTGATATATTCTCAATATTTGTAACTCTCATGCTTTGTGGGTTAGAATTAAATGAAATCAATTTCAACCCGAGTTGCGTCGGGACACTCAAAAATCCGTGCATGGTATTCTGGAAATATGGATCCTACAACTAGGTTTGAATTGAAATATATTCGCCTAGTGGGTTTCCCTTCTCCCTAACATAAATAGGATAGAAGGCTGAGTGTCTTTTAGACTGCCGTGGTGTAATTGATTAAGCGTCGGCTATCGTTCTGATGGTCGATGGTTCGATCCCCACTGAGAGCCTAGAAACATTTAGTGGCTCACGTGTATTTGTGATATATTCTCAATATTTGTAACTCTCATGCTTTGTGGGTTAGAATTAAATGAAATCAATTTCAACCCGAGTTGCGTCGGGACACTCAAAAATCCGTGTATGGTATTCTGGAAAAATGGATCCTACAACTAGGTTTGAATTGAAATATATTCGCCTAGTGGGTTTCCCTTCTCCCTAACATAAATAGGATAGAAGGCTGAGTGTCTTTTAGACTGCCGTGGTGTAATTGATTAAGCGTCGGCTATCGTTCTGATGGTCGATGGTTCGATCCCCACTGAGAGACTAGAAACATTTAGTGGCTCACGTGTATTTGTGATATATTCTCAATATATATATATATATATATATATACTGTATATATATATATATATATATATATATATATATATATATGTTAGGTTAGGTTAGGTTAGGTTAGGTTAGGATTTAAAACTGTGGTCTCATTCTGTCTTCTCTTTGCCGCGTCATACGGTACGGTAAAATATGCGGAAGTTTAGCTGAGTTAGCCATTAATTAGGCCGCGCGGAACCGTTCTCACCAGTGGTGCCGAACCATAATACAGTTGGGCTATAGGCGACCGGTACAGAAGGGGTTAACCCGTCCAGTACCGGTGACATCCTTTGCATCACCGTATATTAGGGCAACTAGTAGACGATTGTATTCAGTTAACCCTTTGACTACCGGGGATGTATGTTGTATTTTATCAGCTATATTTAGACGATTGTATTCAGTTATAAAAGGGCCTCCAGGAATTAACAGGCTTCGAACTATCTCTCTTGACCCGTTTTACTACCACATATCCTTCTTAAACTGCTCAACATCGTTTAAGGGGAGATGGTTCACTTTGGGGGGGATTTTTGCTTGTATTCATTATTTTTCTAGTTTCCTCCCTAGACCTCCATCAAATAAAAAAAAAAAAAACATCCATTAGATCCTCCTTCTAGATTAATTTGTAAATTTTTTGGTAGAAAAGTTTCCCGGCCGAAGGCCGGTTCTTTCAACATTACAGGCTCACTATCGTTCGCCAGGGAAAAATCGACACCTACATAGCACGAAAGGCCTAAAAAATATTGACGAAGAAATGGGGCGAAAGGTCTTAAAATTGACTAACTCATGGGGCAAACATCTTAACATCTGAAAATTAATGGGGCTAAACATGAGGGAGAAAGTGGTCCAGAAAAGCGGCCCATCCCCCCTTAAATATAGCTAGCATAATAATAGAAGACGTCGCCGGCACAGAAGGGGTTAAAGACAGAAGCAGTGGTTATAGTTAATATCCAGTTTCAATTTTGATATCTCGCATTCCTTAAAATGTCTGCAGGGCTAAGTAAGTTTTTTGGGGTATATTTGTAGAGCAAGTATTGAAATTATTTAATTGTAAAAAATATATCGGGTTAGGTAACCTTTAGACATAATTTGTCTTCATGAGAAGTGTTTGGCAACTTTCTAGGTTAGCCTACTGTATACTTTCCATTGGTTGAAAGGTGTGAACAGTAATTATATATATATATATATATATATATATATATATATATATATATATATTTTTTTTTTTTTTTTTTATATCATTAGGCAGCTATACATGCACACCAACTCCAAGGAAAATAGATGTATAGACAAAGTGAGACAGACAGACAGACAGACAGACAGACAGACAGAGGACAAATACAAGACACCATCACAGTTAAGGGAGCCCACCTCGCTTGTTTTCTCTTTCTCTCCCTCTCTCTTTGGCTTGTATTCATTCGGTCCCATTCAGCCTACTGTTTTAAGACGTTTACCCCATCCAGGTGTCAATATTTTCCTGGCGAGCGGTAGCGAGCCAGCATATATATATTTTTGTTTTGACAGCAAGCTAAATTTGTAAATTTTTCGATAGAAAAATGTCTCCGTACAATGTCCGTACAATGTCTCCATACAATGCTGGCTCGCTATCGCTCGCCAGGAAGATAGCAACACCTGGATGGGGATAATCGTCTTAAAACAGTTGGCTGAATGGGGCCGAATGGATACAAGCCAGGGAAAGAGAGAAAAGGAGAGAAAGCTAAAAAAAAAAAAAAGCCAGTGACCCCCCTTAACATTCAAGGCAGGGGTTAATATTGCGTCGGTGTTTGTCTCGGTTGGCCCTGCTGTGGGGAGAATTCCACTTGAGGGATTTTTTTCTGAACCCCTTTCTCCCTCATGTTTAGCCCTATTGCTTTTGAGATTTTAAGACGTTCGCCCCATTAGTTTGACGTTTTTAAGAACTGTCACCCCATTTATGTCACTTTTAAGACTTTGCGTGCCATTTAGGTGTCGATTTTTTCCTGGCGAGCGATAGCGAGCCTGTAATTTAAGAGGAACCTGCCTTCGGCCGGGAAATTTTTCTACCTAAAAATTTACACATTTATCTTGAAAGGGGGTCAAGGGGGTGTAATTCCAATCTTGATGGAAGTCTAGGAAACACACTAAAAACCTCCCCTTAGGCTTAAAGAGAACATTGTTTTTTTCTGGACCCCCTTCTGCCTCATGCTTAGCCCCTTAGTTTGGCGATTTTACGACCTATTGTGCCATTTAGGCAGCACTACTGTACCAGCGACGCCTTTTTACTTGTAATCCAGCCATGTTTACTTGTATTCCAGCCATGTTTACTTGTATTCCAGCCATGTTTACTTGTATTCCAGCCATGTGTACTTGTATTCCAGCCATGTTTACTTGTATTCCAGCTATGTTTACTTGTATTCCAGCTATGTTTACTTGTATTCCAGCCATGTTTACTTGTATTCCAGCTATGTTTACTTGTATTCCAGCCATGTTTACTTGTATTCCAGCTATGTTTACTTGTATTCCAGCCATGTTTACTTGTATTCCAGCCATGTTTACTTGTATTCCAGCTATGTTTAGACGATATTATGCAGCTTAGGAAGGATCTGTGGTAGTTACAAGGGTTGGTCGAGATAGTGTGAAGCCTTATTATTACTAGAGGTGCTTTCCATAGCTTATTTTGTGTTTTCTATATTCCAACTACTCCCTCTCGGGCATAGCAACCATTACACATTGAACGGTGAAGCCCGTGAGGTCTCGTTCCAGTCTACTATGGGTTTCAGAGGCCGTGTTCCATCGTTTTTCGGGAATAACATATTAACAAACAGTTGGATCAGTATGATATTTTGACACAGCTTTGTTCACACCGTGCCCTAATTTTCGTCAATATAGTGCATTACCAAAATTGTAGAAATAGGCACTTGTCCCTGTGTCATGAGGTTAGTCACACATTAATGACTAAGAAACGGACAAGTCTACCGTGGCTTACCTGTGAGAACCACCAAGCCATTATTGTTCCTCCATAAAACACAGTAATCAGCCACCACCCAACCCTACTATCGCCTTTAAATTAAAGTTATATGTCAATATCAAGTATAAATATACAAAAAATATGTATTTTGTATATTTGTATTTTTATATTGACAGATAATTTGAATTTAAATGCGATAGTAGGGTAGGGTGGTGGCTGATAACTACCGTGTTTGATGGAGGAGCAATAATGGTTTGGTGGTTCTCACAGGTAAGTCACGGTAATGGGTACAGTTGGTCAAGGATGAAAGTATTTTATTTATTTTTTTTTTTTCCAACTTACTTCCTCTTAAGGCTGAGCGCCTTAACATTCACCGCTTTACAATGAACAGTGAAGCCCGTGAGGTCTTGTTCCAGTCTAGGGAGTGAGACATGTGAAGCACGTAGAGTACAACGAGCACCTGCCATCTTGCCTTCACATGAGGCACGGTGCTCACTCATGGCCCGAAACGACCCCATCTCTGAAGCCACCTCGTTCCCGTGCTTCACTGTCTCACCCCCTACACTCGGACTCTATCACTTACACACACACAACGCCATCTGTTGAGCAGATAACTCACCAGGCATTGCACCCCTATAGCATATTTTGAATATGGGAATATTCATACAGTGCTATTTAATCAGGGAACAATGAGGGTATTCTATTGACGTTTCGGTGGGCTTGTGGTAATGCACTGGTACTAGGTACAGCACAAATTCCATCCCAATAATATCTTCCCATTGATACATCGGGATTTGAACCCGGGACCTTTGGATTACCAGGCCAGTGGCAAGACCACTCCACCACACCTCCCCAGTTTTTCGTCTGCTATAGCCACACATGGTTTGTCATGTTGGCAGCCATGACAGCCTTTCCACTTGCCCAAACCATCCCAACACACATGGGGTTATTATATTGATACATTAATTAATATACGGAGTGCTTCGAAAAAGCGTTTCCATAATTATCAAAAGTTAAAGAATTATTCATAAACCTTCAGGGTGACTAAATACTGTTATGGAGATAGCAAAACAAAGCTGGGGGCATACGCTGGAACAGCGCGTAGCCTACGCCGCGGTGCTTGCCTCCGTTTCATTGCCCTTTGGATCACATATAATCCTGCCTTGGGGATGAAAGTGAAATATCAATATTTACCTACTTATTAATTAACAAGTATTATTAGATTCCTCTTTCTACTCATTATTTATTATGAATGTTATAATGTTAAGTGTATATCGTAATATCTTTTATAGCCACTCCATATTTCATCTACTTTAGATACGCAAAAATCTAATTCCTAAACGTGGACGTAAGGAAGCCTGTGTGTTCAATAGGGTAATGACCCAGCAATTTTACTCATCTTGCGAGCGCCATTGCTTTATGAGTCAGTCCTCGAAGCATAATGAGGCTTTACTTGTGATTTTTATTTATTTATTATTATTATTTTTATCAGCAGAACACCTGCAAACCAACTGCAACATTGATATCACCATACCCTACATTATTAGCCACATATTACCACGTGTGAAAATGGACCTGTATTCCACTGAAATATCGTATATAGGTAGACGTTTTGATTTTCGTTTTCACTCTCGCATTTCTTGTATATCTATCAATAACATTAAGTGTTTAATATCTCCGAAGTGATATTCACGTCAAAGATTATAGAGCAATATATTCATATTTCCGTCTGACAACTAAGTCCAGGAACACGTTTTTAAACACCCTGTATAAGGCGGGCGGGCTCTGAGATATGGCTACCAGGGCTGCCAACATGACAAACTATGTGTGGCTATAGCAGACGAAAAACTGTATACTTTCATCCTTGACCAACTGTACATCACACAGTCAGGATTGTGAGCTAGAGTCACTAGGAGTAGGGGGCAATTCGGACTCGCGGGCCTATTCGCGGTGAAAATCGATGACCCCTAGTGACTCTAGCGACTCTTAGCGACTTCTGTTAGACTCGCACTCGCTCGCGGTGAAATTCGATGACTCCTAGTGATTCTAGCGACTCCTAGTGACTCCTGTTAAGACTCCAAGTAGCTCGCACTCCTGACTGTGTGATGTACCCTTATGTTATGGGGCGAAAGGTCTAAAAATCACCAAACTAATGGGGCGAACGTCTTAAGATAGCAAAACTAATGGGGCTAAGCATGAGGGAGAAGTGGGTACAGAAAAAACCCTCAAGTGACAATCTCCTCTTAACCCATTCAGTACCAGTGAGGTCCTTTTCATTATATTCTGGATACTGTTAAGGGGATCACCATTTTTTTTTTATCTTTCTCTCCTTTTCTCTCTTTCCCTGGCTTGTATCCATTCGGCCTAAAATGCCCCAGAACGAGAAGCCCACCACAGAAGCCACGAACGAACACCACACAGAAACACCAAAGGAAAGGTCCACAGAACGAAAGGACCAGCTGACCGAGCCAGCCATTTCAGACAGGCCCAAGCCCGCAGGGCTAAGCAGCTCCAGACCGCACCCATTTACCTTTTCTAAACTGACCATTTTCCACACCTCACGTACACTAACCCCCTCGTGTCCTACACTCCTAACTACAAAGATGATGAACAGGAATATACATTCATATTAAAAACACCCATGCCCTGTCCCAACGTTGAGCCAATGCCAACACATCAGACAGCCATAATTATATCTTTGTATGTTCTTACATCCGAGAAGTAGATGTTATATATCTTAGAAGTTAAAACACCCACGCTTGTCCCTAGACCTCGTATATCATTTCCCATGACGAGTATAGATATATGTAACCCGTGCTCAGTCACCCCTTGCATTGTTCCTCTAGTAACTAAGTCTATAATATTAACTGCCACCAGCATTGATACGACATAGCGGCACTGTCCTTGTGTCGTATTGTGCCAAGTACAGATCAACCAGGTTTCATCACCTTATTAGGACGACGACTATAATGTCATCGTTCATCGATGTATGCAATCCTTAGTTTAAGTATTAATATTAACATTCCCTAACATCTTGTCTTGCCAGACTAAGCTTCTGAAGACCCATCGCCCCAAAAATCTATGTATTCAATCCTTAGGTTAAGTATTTTTATCCGCCATTGTGTTCACCTTTTTCCATTTACTTTTCCACAATTGTCATACGTCTTCCCCTTGCCTCCTTCATATCCACAGTCCACACTACGCCAATTTACTTCGTGTCATACACCTCTTACCCCAACCAGAGATTGTATAAGATAACCTGGTTACCAGTATCTGTCATAAGTACCCCGAAACAATAACTAAGTACCCCTACGAACTGCCGCTGTTGTTGGTATATTTATATTTAATAGAAAACGCAGTTCCCAGGGCCAACTAATAGTATCCATAACCCCTCGGACTGATCACATAACTCTATCTTTTCCAGACTCATATACCACCCCATAGTTGCATTCCCCGGTAGCATTTGTCTAACGTATTCTACTGCCTTTTCAAACTTCCATATCAATTGTAGCCTAATGCCACCCCCACGCCCAGGGACCTTAGGGGCAAAATTTCCCTGTAGCCCTTGAACTCCCCCCCCCCCTCTCATTAAGACACCCGCGCTTCTCGACTCTTGTCCGACCTAGCCTCTCTCTCATACCTCTTGAAGATCCTTGAATTGTCCGTTGCTAACGCTCTCCAACCTTTTATATATATACTCCTATCCAGCCTACCTTCACTTAGTAGGCCAGAACAACATTAGAACTTTACTAGCCCCTTGCATGCCATCTATTCTCTTACAACCCATTCACAACCCTGCACCCAATGGTCGTCGGTGCGAGGCTAGCCGCCTCGCCAGTAACTAACTTCTATTGCCATACTTCCAGATAAATGTGGCAGAGTTAGCAACCCAGTCTCCACCACATCCAGCAAACCCTACAATTAACAACCAGCCGAGTAAAACCAGCTAGCTAAGGCACCTTCGGTTTTGGTATTAAGGACACCCACATTCTGTCTCATACACAGAGGGTTATTACAAACACTGGTGATATGGCAAGCCCATAGCCACAGCCGCCGGACGACTATCACAGAGAGAGGGCGCCCAGCTCCCCCTTTTTGCCCACCCGAGGAGGGAGACCCCCACCCCCGCGGAGGTATACCTGGCCCCTGTTTTGACTTCCGAGTCATTGCCAGGTAGCACAGGAATTCTTCCTATCAATGAACTAACCATGCTGACTTAACACCTTTACTAACCTTTATTAACTCACAATAAACCATTTACCTTTCTTGCATGCTCTGATCACTAAATTAGCACCTCAGCTATACCATAGAATGAAGATTGAACAATCTAGAGAGACGCTCCTATCACAGCTGTCCCCATCCTCCTCGCAAAGTAGATCCAGTCTCTCTCCCCTAAATACTTCCAGTATAGCCAAAATAGTACCTCTTACTAAGGTCTTACTAAGGCTCAGTTATATGAAAATATAAAGGTTTCCTATAACCATGTGCCACAACAGTAAATACCATCTTACCTAGTCCCCATATATATTGAGAGCTCAAATAAGTCCATAAGACTCGAGATCCCTACTGTCTACAGGGCCCAGAACCGAGCCTATAAATCTAGCTCCCGCCCCCAGTCAAATCAGTTGAAAGCTAGACACCAACCAGGGGTCACTACCCTGCAGTTAACTTCTAGTTCTGCCCTTGTGTTGTTCCGGAGTGAGATTCCAGAGCCGGCAGACTCCGTGGCAGATTTGGATAGAAGGACCTTGCCCACGTATTTGAGAACTTCACACATATGGGCCCCTGGGACGGCCGCGGAACCAGTCCGTTAGTCCCCAACATCATGGACGCAAGATAACCAGGACCAGACCCATCAGCTACTACCAAAGATCCCTTTAGCAGTACTACATATTACTGTGCTGTTTGGAGATTCACTAATTAATATTTTTACGAAGTGGCTATCTCTTTGCCCCAGTATAATTCATATAACCATTCAATTAGGAAGTGCTAAGCGTATCAGTGTTCATTATTTAACAGGCGATACTATCTCTCGTAATCAACCATATGCCCAGATATTATTACCTAGAAGGAAACCCTAGTGATATCTGAAGGTTCGCCCACTGATTTGCGTTCTATGTATTTTCTGAGACAAGAATATAAAACTTAGATCAGTACCCCCTGATGTTACTAGAATTCCCGTGCTCTAAAATACGCGTGTCTAATCTAGTCTGTGAACTACTACTTGTGCACCAGAGCTACCAGTAATAAATCTAACAGTGAATATGAATCTATAAGTAACATTGATGGTCTTCGGTATATAAACCTGTGGAATTAAAGCCAGTGATCAGAAGATTAATACCTGAACGTTGGAAGTGGGAAACTAGGCTCCATCCAGATCCACTTATGCTAGTGTTGTTCAATTCTATTATATTGTCTTACACCAGTATTCTGCAGTGGGTATATCAATAAACGTGATCGTGTAACTTGCTACCATGTGTTTCTTTGTGTTCTCTATTCCTCATATCTTGTATTGTGCATGCAGCCTTATATACCCAGTCAATTAGAACTCACATTACCCAAGTTAAACCTGTAGAAAAACAGGGTATAACATTGGCGGCAGCGGTGGTTCTTGATTCGGATAAAAGGTTGCATTACACTGCAAGTTTGGAACAGTAGAAGCGTGGCAACATTGCGAAATCTTCAGCCACTCGCACACATTCCCAAGTATGATGTAAACACGTATGATATCACCAGTTACTTAGACATAATAAAGCCAGTGTACGATGTGGTACTTCATAATGACCGCGAAAAAATCGCCGTTGCAATTTTGCATATTATACAGTTGGGAGAAGCCGTTTCCCAACTTGTTGATAAGCCTACCTTTAAAGAATTTATTCGCCAAACTGTGACACAGAATACGCCAGAGTTAACCTGGAACCAGTTTCGATCCTTCGTGATCCGGACCTTAGATCCACTTTTGGGTTCCCCCGTCGCCCCCAAAATAATAAAAGTCGACGAGATCAAGTATGAAGGGGATATAAATGTGACCCTCATACAACTCTACAGATACGTGAGGACCACGTATAGCTATGAAGATTACGACCAACAAAATGAACTCTTATTCACCGCATTGTTAAACATCCTCCCACCCCACATCACCGCCCATCTCGACCCGTATGGCTTATTCGAAGAACATAAGGCTCTCCATCAGAGAAGAATGCCTACGCAGTTCGATGAATCCCCTATCCAACCCTTCAGCCCCTATCCAAGACTCCGTGCACCCTTCCAAAATGACTTCCGGTGAAAGTCCAACCCCAGTGCACTCTTCCTTGCCTCTATCCTCTCTGACCATCCCTAAATTTTCCCCTGCCCAGCCATCCACCAACGATCATCTTCCATCAATTGTGTTACCCCATAAACCCCATCCTTTTTCTATGCATGTCAAACAAACCCACCAACCCCAGATAACCTTTAACCAGACCGTGACTGCCACCAAGAAGATTCCCAAAATTCGTCCTGTTAACAACCCCAAATCAATACATCAGTCCTTTACCAATAACCCCTGTTCTACACCTAACTCTTCCCCCACCAACCCTCCGCAGCCCCCCCAACAAGCCCCGTATTCTAGCTATGCCTACCTATGTAGGCCTACCACAACATATTTTCCCCATGACCCCAGAAATGTTCAGCTATCCCCCCACCAACAAAATTTCCCTTGTGACAGTTTTCCGTCGGTAGCTTGTGACAGTTTTCAGTCAGTAGCTCCCTTCCACCCCCACACAATTCACATCCCTAGAAAACTTCGAAACCCCACACTTGACTCGCCCTCTCATGTCAAACAAACCCACCAACCCCAGATAACCTCTAATCAGACCGAGACTGCCACCAAGAAAATTCCCCAAACTCGTCCTGTTAACAACCCCAAATCAGTACATCACTCCTCCCTCAATAACCCATGTCCTATGCCTAACTCTGCCCCACTAATCCTCCCCAGTCCCACATAACCTTTAACCAGACCGAGACTGACACCAAGAAAATTCCCCAAATTCGTCCTGTTAACAACCCCAAATCAATACATCAGTCCTCTACCAATAACCCCTGTTCTACACCTAACTCTTCCCCCACCAACCCGCCGCAGTCCCCCCAACAAATCCCGTTTCCTAACTCGCTCACCTCTCACCACCCTGACCCTCCCACACGCGCCGTTAATCCTCCCCTCACGCGTGACGACCTAGGGACCCAACTATGTTCCCCCTCTTCCCCCAGAAATGCTCAGCTATTTCCCCACCAACAAAATTTCCCTTGTGACAGTTTTCCGTCAGTAGCTCCCTTCCACCCCCCCACAATTCACACCCCTAATAAACTTCAAAACCCCACACTTGACTCACTCCCTCATGACAGACAAACCCACCAACCCCAGATAACCTCTAAACAAACCGTCACTGCCGCCGACACACCCCACCACTCTGATCCTCCCACACGCGCCGTTAATCCCCCCCTCACGCGTGACCCCCACCAAAGTGATTTCCCCCCCCCCTCATGCGTACCGAACACCTGCTCACCAGTCGGTCCCCCACCATCATGAGCCCAGCTAAACTTTCAACCTCCCCCTCTTCACCGTTACCCCACCCGCCCCAAATTCCACCCCCAAAGATCCCGCTCGACAAAATACCACTCCCATCCCAATCCAACCACAAAACTTTTTCCACCTTGGCTAAACCCCAAAATACTCTCTCTCTCGCCCCAAACAACATAATCAACCTCTAAACTTCAACCACTCCTCGAAATCCCATCCATGTCTCTCCCGAAAATAAAATCAGTCCAAATTCAACCCCTCTCAAACCACAACCCTGCCTGCCCAGACCCCCCCCCCCACCATCTCCCTATCAAATCCCCACACCCCAAACCTCCAAACCACCCGATCATAGTAAACTCTCAACCTTCAGCCTTACTCACCCTTCCCCAAACCCCACTCACGACCACAACTCTCTACACAATTCAACCCCTCCCCAGCACCAACCTCTTCCGCAACAACAACCCCGACTCGACCTGCCCGTTTCATCTTTAAAACCCCCCTATCACTACCCCCGACCGAAACCACTTAGACCCCCCCTCCAAAACTGGCCCCGGGCCAGCTCGCCCCCAGACCCACATTCCTAACGACAAGAACTAACGGTATATCCACCCCGCCCTTCCAAAGTGAAAGTGAAACCCCAAGGTCAAAGCCACAACCACCACCACCCCCTATTACCAGACCGTCACCCAGACTAACGGCAACCCTAAATAACCCCCCCTGATGATGATGAGGATATTATTGTACTTGATTTTTTTATTGTTTTCAATTCCTAAGCGATTGGGCATGATTCTATAAATTTACATGTTTTCCATATACTGTATATATTATTTTGTTCCCTTAGTCATACTACTTTTCTTGTTAACCTACACTTTTCTGACTATCTTTTAAATTTGCTTTATACATTGTTAAACACTTTACCTCTTCTTAATTTCCTGTGTTCTTAATTATCTGTCCTTTCTTAAATTTACATGTTTTCCATATACTGTATATATTATTTTTTTCCCTTAGTCATACTACTTTTCTTGTTAACCTACACTTTTCTGACTATGCTTCTTTTTACTTCACCCTTGAGGCTCGAGGACGAGCCTATAATGAAGGAGAGGGAAGTAAAATGCCCCAGAACGAGAAGCCCACCACAGAAGCCACGAACGAACACCACACAGAAACACCAAAGGAAAGGTCCACAGAACGAAAGGACCAGCTGACCGAGCCAGCCATTTCAGACAGGCCCAAGCCCGCAGGGCTAAGCAGCTCCAGACCGCACCCATTTACCTTTTCTAAACTGACCATTTTCCACACCTCACGTACACTAACCCCCTCGTGTCCTACACTCCTAACTACAAAGATGATGAACAGGAATATACATTCATATTAAAAACACCCATGCCCTGTCCCGACGTTGAGCCAATGCCAACACATCAGACAGCCATAATTATATCTTTGTATGTTCTTACATCCGAGAAGTAGATGTTATATATCTTAGAAGTTAAAACACCCACGCTTGTCCCTAGACCTCGTATATCATTTCCCATGACAAGTATAGATATATGTAACCCGTGCTCAGTCACCCCTTGCATTGTTCCTCTAGTAACTAAGTCTATAATATTAACTGCCACCAGCATTGATACGACATAGCGGCACTGTCCTTGTGTCGTATTGTGCCTAGTACAGATCAACCAGGTTTCATCACCTTATTAGGACGACGACTATAATGTCATCGTTCATCGATGTATGCAATCCTTAGTTTAAGTATTAATATTAACATTCCCTAACATCTTGTCTTGCCAGACTAAGCTTCTGAAGACCCATCGCCCCAAAAATCTATGTATTCAATCCTTAGGTTAAGTATTTTTATCCGCCATTGTGTTCACCTTTTTCCATTTACTTTTCCACAATTGTCATACGTCTTCCCCTTGCCTCCTTCGTATCCACAGTCCACACTACGCCAATTTACTTCGTGTCATACACCTCTTACCCCAACCAGAGATTGTATAAGATAACCTGGTTACCAGTATCTGTCATAAGTACCCCGAAACAATAACTAAGTACCCCTACGAACTGCCGCTGTTGTTGGTATATTTATATTTAATAGAAAACACAGTTCCCAGGGCCAACTAATAGTATCCATAACCCCTCGGACTGATCACATAACTCTATCTTTTCCAGACTCATATACCACCCCATAGTTGCATTCCCGATAGCATTTGGCTAACGTATTCTACTGCCTTTTCAAACTTCCATATCAATTGTAGCCTAATGCCACCCCCACGCCCAGGCACCTTAGGGGCAAAATTTCCCTGTAGCCCTTGAACTCCCCCCCCCCCCCCTCTCATTAAGACACCCGCGCTTCTCGACTCTTGTCCGACCTAGCCTCTCTCTCATACCTCTTGAAGATCCTTGAATTGTCCGTTGCTAATGCTCTCCAACCTTTTATATATATATACTCCTATCCAGCCTACCTTCACTTAGTAGGCCAGAACAACATTAGAACTTTACTAGCCCCTTGCATGCCATATATTCTCTTACAACCCATTCACAACCCTGCACCCAATGGTCGTCGGTGCGAGGATAGCCGCCTCGCCAGTAACTAACTTCTATTGCCATACTTCCAGATAAATGTGGCAGAGTTAGCAACCCAGTCTCCACCACATCCAGCAAACCCTACAATTAACAACCAGCCGAGTAAAACCAGCTAGCTAAGGCACCTTCAGTTTTGGCATTAAGGACACCCACATCTGTCTCATACACAGAGGGTTATTACAAACACTGGTGATATGGCAAGCCCCTAGCCACAGCCGCCGGACGACTATCACAGAGAGAGGGCGCCCAGCTCCCCCTTTTTGCCCACCCGAGGAGGGAGACCCCCACCCCCGCGGAGGTATACCTGGCCCCTGTTTTGACTTCCGAGTCATTGCCAGGTAGCACAGGAATTCTTCCTATCAATGAACTAACCATGCATGACTAACACCTTTACTAACCTCTATTAACTCACAATAAACCATTTACCTTTCTTGCATGCTCTGATCACTAAATTAGCACCTCAGCTATACCATAGAATGAAGATTGAACAATCTAGAGAGACGCTCCTATCACAGCTGTCCCCATCCTCCTCGCAAAGTAGATCCAGTCTCTCTCCCCTAAATACTTCCAGTATAGCCAAAATAAACCCTAATCCCCCCTGGGGGTTAGGGAATAGAATATGCCCCACGTGCCTTCTGCGTGTCGTAAGAGGCGACTAAAGAGGTTGGGTCGGTGGGCTTGCGACCCCCACCCGGAAAAAATATCTAAGCAAAAAAAAACGAACGAACAGCCTCGGATGCGGACGGAACCAACGTTGACGAACCATGACCGACTAAGGACATGCCTTCGGATATTCTGAGAATGGCGACATGGAATGTTAGTGGCATGAATGATGGCACAAAAGAGAGAGAGGTTCTGGAAGTGTTAGTGAATGCCAGGCTGGATGTATGTGGAATGACAGAGACCAAATGGAAAGGTTCAGATGTGAGAGAGTGGGAGTGTGGAATAGGTGTGTGTGCTGGAGTGAGTGAAGGAATAGCGAGAGAAGGTGCATGTTTGTTTGTAAGTAGCAAATGGAAGGAATGTGTAAGAGAGTATGGGTCTGTGGGTTCAAGGATTGTGTGGGTGAGAATGAAAGTAGGAATACAAACGTGGGTGATTGTATGCGTGTATGCCCCAACAGAGGATATACTTGAAAGAAAGAAAGAGGAGTTCTGGATGAATGTGGAGGCGTGCCTGGAGAAGTTTGACAAGAACGAAAGAATATTTCTGATTGGGGATATGAATGGTAAGGTGGGTGATAGGAAAGTTGAGGGAGTGGTGGGAGGGTGGGGGGTACCATCAGAGGTGAATGGGAATGGTAGTGCACTTGTGGACGTATGTGTGGGGAGGAGGCTGTGGATAGCCAACACCTTCTTCCGACACAGAATGATCCACAGGTACACGTGGAAACGGATGTTGACAATGAAGGATAAGACAGTGGTGGAACGAAAGTCATTGATTGATTATGTATGTGTGGATGAACGAATGAAGAAATCTGTGATGGATGCTAGGGTGTATAGGGGTATTGGAGGGGGTCTGTCTGATCATTATGTAGTGGTAGCTAAGGTTAGGATACAAAAGAAGTGGGTGAGGAGAGCGGGAGGGAGGCGAGAGGAGGGTGGAATGGTGAGGAGGGTGGAGAGGTTGCAGGAGGAGGAAGTCAGGGAGGAGTACAGGAGAACAGTGGAAAGACGACTAGGTGGGTTCGACCTGGAAGTTATGGAGGAAGTGGAGGAGATGAGCAAGGTGTTTAAGGATGAGATCTGTGCAGCATGTGAGGAGGTGTGTGGAGTGAGGAGAAGAGGGAGGGGAGTGAAAGGTACAGCATGGTGGACAGAAGAGGTAAGAATAGCTGTGGAAGAAAAGAAGAAAGCATATAGAGAGTGGTTGGGTAGTAGAGGGAATGAAGATTCCGAGAGACAGAAACGAGCGAGGTACGTGGAGAGTAAGAGGGTGGTGAAGAGAGTAGTGAAGGAAAGTAAGAGAAGAGTAGATGAGGAATTTGGAAGGAATCTGAGTGTAAAATGGAGGGAGAGTAAGAAACTGTTCTGGAAAGAAGTCAAGAAAGTTAGGGAAGGTAGCAAGGGAAACAGTAAGGGTGTGAAAGATAAGAATGGGAGAATGCTAGCCGAGAAGCAAGAGAGAGTCGAAAGATGGAGGGAGTACTTCAGTGAGTTGCTAAATGAAAGGAATGAAGAGCCAGCAAACATAGCTGGATATGGTATGGGAGGGAGAAGAAGAGAAGTAGTGGAGGAGGAGGTGGGGATCAGGAGGTCAGAAGTGTGGGAAGCCATGAAAAGAGTGAAGTTGGGGAAAGCACCAGGAACAGATGGAGTGTGTGGGGAAATGTTGAGGTATGGTGGTGAGATAGTGATAGAATGGGTATGGAAAATGTGCAAACTAGCATGGGAGAAGGGGAGTGCACCCGATGACTGGAAGACTGGCATAATAGTCCCCCTATATAAGGGCAAAGGGGAAAGAGGAGTGTGTGGTAACCACCGAGGAATATGTCTTCTAAGCGTAGTAGGGAAGGTATACAGTAGGGTAGTGATTGAGAGAGTGAGAGTGAGAACGGAGAAATGAATAGGCGACGAGCAGGGAGGCTTTAGGAAGGGAAGAGGATGTGTAGATCAGATTTTTACCCTGAATTGTGTTGTGGAGAAGTATCTGGAGAAGAAACAAAAGGTGTATGTTGCCTTTATGGACTTGGAGAAGGCCTATGACAGAGTGGATAGAGAAGGTTTGTGGAAAGTACTTAGAATATACGGAGTAGAGGGCAAGTTGCTGAAAGCAGTGAAGAGCATGTATGAGGGTGCAAAGGCGGCAGTACATGTGGAGAGTGAGCAGAGCGAGTTCTTTGACCTGAATGTTGGTTTGAAACAGGGGTGTGTGATGTCCCCGTGGTTGTTTACTGTATATATGGATGGAGTTATGAAAGAAATACTATCAAGAGCAGTGGATGTTGGTGTATCGCTGAAAAGGGAGGGAATTGAGTGGAAGCTACCTATACTGCTGTTTGCGGATGACACAGTTCTGATGAGTGATAATGAATGGGAGTTGCAGGGTCTGGTAAATGAGTTTGGAACAGTGTGCGAAAAACGGAATTTGAAGGTAAATACGGGGAAGAGCAAGGTTATGGTCTTCGAAAGGGGTGAAGTCACAGAGTGTGAGGTGAAGCTGAACGGTCAGGCTATGGAGATCGTCAACTCTTTTAAGTATCTGGGCAGTGTGTTGAGTAAAGATGGGACTATGGATGAAGAGGTGCGGGAGAGGGTACAACAGGGGAAGAGGGTTGTAGGAACGCTAAAAGCAGTAACAAGAAATAGGGTGGTCAGTATGGAAGTGAAGAAGTCCTTGCATGACAGTGTGGTAATCCCGACACTGACTTACGGAAGCGAAGCATGGACGTTGGTTGAGAGACTCAGACCAAGAGTGAGAGCAGTGGAAATGAATTACTTAAGGAGTGCGTGCGGAATTACATGGAGGGATAGACAGACTAATGAGGAAGTAAGAAGGAGGTGTGGTGTGGAGGTAGATGTGCTGGAAAGTGTGAAAAGGAACAACTTGAGATGGTTCGGCCATATGGAACGTATGGAAAGCGAGAGAATGACTAAGAGGGTGTACGAGAGCGAGGTGGAGGGACAGAGGGGGAGAGGTAGACCGAATATGAGGTGGAAGGATGGAGTGAGGAACTACATGAATGAAGGCGGTGCTGGTTGGGGGGAGGGGCGTCGACTGACTGGGGACAGAGGTGCATGGGGCGGTTCGTTCGTGGCCACCCCTTCGGGGATCACGGTGTCAGGCAATAGATAGATAGATAGATAGCCAAAATAGTACCTCTTACTAAGGCTCAGTTATATGAAAATATAAAGGCTTCCTATAGCCATGTGCCACAACAGTAAATACCATCTTACCTAGTCCCCATATCTATTGAGAGCTCAAATAAGTCCATAAGACTCGAGATCCCTACTGTCTACAGGGCCCAGAACCGAGCCTATAAATCTAGCTCCCGCCCCCAGTCAAATCAGTTGAAAGCTAGACACCAAGCAGGGGTCACTACCCTGCAGTTAACTTCTAGCTCTGCCCTTGTGTTGTTCCGGAGTGAGATTCCAGAGCCGGCAGACTCCGTGGCAGATTTGGATAGAAGGACCTGCCCATGTATTTGAGAACTTCACACATATGGGCCCCCTGGACGGCCGCGGAACCAGTCGTTAGCCCCCAACATCATGGACGCAAGATAACCAGGACCAGACCCATCAGATACTACCAAAGATTCCCTTTAGCAGTACTACATATTACTGTGCTGTTTAGAGATTCACTAATTAATATTTTTACGAAGTGGCTATCTCTTTGCCCCAGTATAATTCATATAACCATTCAATTAGGAAGTGCTAAGCGAATCAGTGTTCATTATTTAACAGGCGATACTAACTCTCGTAATCAACCATATGCCCAGATATTATTACCTAGAAGGAAACCCTAGTGATATCTGAAGGTTCGCCCACTGATTTGCGTTCTATGTATTTCTGAGACAAGAATATAAAACTTAGTACCCCCTGAGGTTACTAGAATTCCCGTGCTCTAAAATACGTGTGTCTAATCTAGTCTGTGAACTACTACTTGTGCACCAGAGCTACCAGTAATAAATCTAACAGTGAATATGAATCTATAAGTAACATTGATGGTCTTCGGTATATAAACCTGTGGAATTAAAGCCAGTGATCAGAAGATTAATACCTGAACGTTGGAAGTGGGAGACTAGGCTCCATCCAGATCCACTTATGCTAGTGTTGTTCAATTCTATTATATTGTCTTACACCAGTATTCTGCAGTGGTATATCAATAAACGTGATCGTGTAACTTGCTACCATGTGTTTCTTTGTGTTCTCTATTCCTCATATCTTGTATTGTGCATGCAGCCTTATATACCCAGTCAATTATAACTCACATTACCCAAGTTAAACCTGTAGAAAAACAGGGCATAACACGGCCCCATTCAGCCAACTGTTTTAAGACGTTTTTTTGTTTTCTATATTCCAACTACTCCCTCTCGGGCAGGCATAGGCTGATAGCCTTTACACTCTACCGCTGAACACAGTGAGGGCGTGAGGCCCGTGAGGTCTTGCTCCAGTCTAGGGAGGGACACATGCAAAGCTTCACGGCTCGAAGCAACTCCATCTCTGAAGCCGCCTCGCCTCTGCGCTTCACAGTCTCATCCCCCACACTCGGACCCTCACTCTCAGAACGCCACCTATTGAGCAATTAGCTCACTAGGCATTGCCCCCCTGTAGCATATTTGTTTAATATGGGAATATTCATACAATGGCATTTAATCAGGGAACAATGAGGGTATTTTTTTGGCATTTCGGTGTGCTGTGGTAATGCACTGAAACTAGGTACAGCACAAATTCCATCCCAATAATATCTTCCCATTGACATATTGGGATTCGAAAAGGGGGGCCATTGGATTACCAGTCCAGTGGCAAGACCACTCCGCCACACCTCCATCTCCATCAAGGTGTCGATTTCTTCCTGGCGAGCGATAGCGAGCCAGCATTGTATGGACAAATCCGGTTTCGCCGGAGACATTTTTCTATCGAAAATTGTACAAATTTAGCTTGCTGTCAAAACAAAAAATATATATATGCTTGCTCGCTACCCCTCGCCAGGAAAATATTGACAGCTGGATGGGGATAAACGTCTTAAAACAGTAGGCTGAATGGGGCCGAATGGATACAAGCCAAAGATAGAGGGAGAGAAAGATAACAAAAAAAGCGAGGTGGGCTCCCTTAAGCGATTGTATTCAATTGAAAAGGGGCCTCCAGCTATGAACAGGCTTCCAAATATCTCGCTTAACCCTTTTTACTACCCCAGATCCTTCTTAAACTGGACAAAATCGTCTAAATATAGCTAGAACAAAAATATATAGATGTCGCCGGTACAGAAGGGGTTAGAGCTAGACCAAATGGGTTGTATATTTCCACACCTATACCTTGGTCGACTCTTCCCAAATTACCATTTGGGAAGGGTCAGTCAGGGAATAGGTGTGAACACTTGCAGCCCATTTTGGCTAGTAGCCCTTTTCGAGTATTACAGAGGTTAGGGTTCACGAATTCAGGTCAGGTCAGGTGAAGGTATTGAGGGATAAGCCTTTACAACTGCACCTCCTATCTGCATTCTATTGTTCCTATTTGTTCTGAAGAGTGTAGAGAGGGGAGAAGGGGTGTTGGAGAGAGAGGAAGCTGTTGGAGTGGCTTTGTTATGTGTGTTATTAGTCTGAATTCTGGCCTACCAACTTGTAACAGGGTACCGGTATAATAGGACCTGGTGAGTGAGTGGATACGTGAAGGAGGGAGGGGGGGGGGGGGGGGAGAGAGAGAGTATCAGCCACCACCAAGACTGGTTACTGAGTCAGAGAAGCTGTTTAAAGGAGCCCCATCTCGCTTTTTATCACTTTCTCTCCCTCTCTCTTTGGTTTGTATCCATTCAGCCCCATTCAGCCTACTGTTTTAAGACGTTTAGGCCTACCCCCATCCAGGTGTCAATATTTTCTTGGCGAGCGGTAGCGAGCCAGCATATACAGTACTCGCGGTTGAAAGTGTCGGCAAACACTTGAAGCACGGGATTTCTGGTAACAGATGTTTCGAGGCATAAAAATTGCGAGAGTGTGGCGAATCGTATGTCTGGCAACTCTGCCAGGTACAGGCATCTCCTTGAAGGAGCATAAGCACATCAGTTGAGAGGCGACCGTGGTGACGACTGGATGTACGTCGGTGATAGGGCCGAGTTTTTCAGCCATCTTACCCATACCGGAGGTACTATACCCACCCTCTCGCCAGTGTTATGGCTTCCAAACCTCATTTAACCACATCCCAGATTGAGGTTATAAAGGCCCTTCACATTGAACATAAAACAACCAAAGAAATTAGTGTGCATACGGGAATAAACGTTCGTACTGTACAACGGTGGGTGAAGAAGGTACGAGCAGCTGGCCAGGGCACCACGCCAACACACAAGAAGAGGCCAGGAAAAAAACCATTGCTGGGGCCCCGGACCCTGCATATTATCAAGAGGCAGCTGGAAGCTAATCCAACCCTTAATGCTACACATATAAAGCAAAATAATCCCCTGCTGCTGTCAAATGTTGCCATACGTACGCACCAGGCGTGGTGCCCTGGCCAGCTGCTCGTACCTTCTTCACCCACCGTTGTACAGTACGAACGTTTATTCCCGTATGCACACTAATTTCTTTGGTTGTTTTATGTTCAATGTGAAGGGCCTTTATAACCTCAATCTGGGATGTGGTTAAATGAGGTTTGGAAGCCATAACACTGGCGAGAGGGTGGGTATAGTACCTCCGGTATGGGTAAGATGGCTGAAAAACTCGGCCCTATCACCGACGTACATCCAGTCGTCACCACGGTCGCCTCTCAACTGATGTGCTTATGGTCCTTCAAGGAGATGCCTGTACCTGGCAGAGTTGCCAGACATACGATTCGCCACACTCTCGCAATTTTTATGCCTCGAAACATCTGTTACCAGAAATCCCGTGCTTCAAGTGTTTGCCGACACTTTCAACCGCGAGTACTGTATATATATATTGTTTTGACAGCAAGCTAAATTTGTTACATTTTTCGATAGAAAAATGTGTCCGGCGAAGCCGGATTTCTTAATACAATACTGGCTCGCTATCGCTCGCCAGGAAGAAATCGACACCTGGATGGGGATAAACGTCTTAAAACAGTTGGCTGAATGGGGTCCAATGGATACAAGCCAGGGAAAGAGAGAAATGGAGAGAAAGATAAAAAAAAAACGTGACCCCCCTTAACCTCTGAAGTGCGCACGGGGGTAATTGAAAACGTCCCCCTGTGCTGACGTATTTGAGGTGTTTCCGTCACTAAAATATTCATTGTACCATTAATAGCATTAATAATTATCCATATGCGCCTATTATGGGTTGATTATAAAGGTATTAACCTGAAACAACAATAAAACGAGTGAAAACAGCGTTTGGATGGTCAAAATCGGAGATATAGCCCGCGAGTTGTATAATGTATGGGTGAGGCAAGCTACCTTCCCGCCAATTTCCCCCAAGGCCACTGAGACACAGTCGATCGATATTCTCTCTCTCTCTCTTGCATTCGATTGCCATCAGTGATGACAACACCCTGCTTGCAACTCGCTAATGTTAGCACGAAAATATACCTCAGAATAAGGGAATAATAGGAAAAATAGGTGATAACTGAAGGATAGGAGGAAAGTGGGGAAGGAGGGGAGGTAGAGGACTGAGATTTTGCATGGCCCAGGGGCCAAAAAAAAAAAATAAAATAAAATAAATAAAAAAAAAAAAAAAAAAAATGTCGATGTCAAAAGTTGATTTTTTATTTTACTTACTCACAAGAGTCTTCCCGCAGTCCGCCGGGGGAACTCTTAAGAGTCTCCCCGCAGCTCCCGGGTTAATGAGACACGTGGGCAAATGATTACCACTTTCAGGACGAGTAATATTGTATTAGTATTATTATTATTATTATTAGGGGTTCGTCCCCTACGGGGAACCTCTATTGTAATCATTAAACCTGGGATTTCATCCAAATTCTTTTTACGCGCCGGTTTCGATGCAATAACTCCAGAACCGCTTTTTGGATCGGGATCAAACTTTCACAAGAGGTGCGTTTTTGTATTGGGCAACTTTTTATATGCTAAACATCCGGTATGGCGGCCAAACAGGTCCGTGGCAGCCGATTTCCCGATAAACTTGACGCCTAAATACCGTCTCTCCCACTAAAAGGAAACGACTGGGCTTTGGCATACGCACTCCCCTACTAATGCTCCGCAAATTTTATAGAGAAGGTTTTGCTTTTGCACGTGGATTTTTTTCCGGCAATCTTGAAAAAACCTCGATTTCCACTTAAAATTCGACATCTTGAAAACTACGCCGATGATCAAAGCCATGCTTGCGTAGTTGGGTGAGGCTCGCGATTCCGAACGTTTTGATACCAAAAAAATATAAATGGGTGGAATAGTTTGGCCGCAGCATTGAAAACTGTCTATTCTTAAATTACTTTAAAACCGAATTCGCTACCCACACAAAGTTTACCGTCTACAGTCTACAGGCTTCCACGCATCCCCCAGTTTTGCTTAACCCGGGAGCTGCCGGGAGACTCTTAAGAGTTCCCCCGGCGGACTGCGGGAAGACTCTTGAGAGTAAGTAAAATAAAAAATCAACTTTTGACATCGAATTTTTTTTTTTTTTTTTTTTTTTTTTTTTTTTTTGGCCCCTGGGCCATGCAAAATCTCAGTCCTCTACCTCCCCTCCTTCCCCACTTTCATCCTCTCCTTCAGTTATCACCTATTTTCCCTATTATTCCCTTATTCTGAGGTATATTTTCATGCTAACATTAGCGAGTTGCAAGCAAGGTGTTGTCATCACTGATGGCAAGCGAGTGCAAGAGAGAGAGAGAGAGTATCGATCGACTGTGTCTCAGTGGCCTTGGGGGAAATTGGCGGGAAAGCAGTTTGCCTCACCCATACATTATACAACTCGCAGGCTATATCTCCGATTTTGACCATCCAAACGCTGTTTTCACTCGTTTTATTGTTGTTTCAGGTTAATACCTTTATAATCAACCCATAATAGGTGCATATGGATAATTATTAATGCTATTAATGGTACAATGAATATTTTAGTGACGGAAACACCTCAAATACGTCAGCACAGGGGGACGTTTTCAATTACCCCCATGCGCACTTGTTAGGTTAATAACATAATCTCTTTATTATTCAGATCTATAATTTTTTTTTTTATTTAACTCTCTCAAAACAGTTCGAGTCCCTACGAATTCCAGCAATTATTTAGCCAACCTACCTATACATATCTACCCTACCAAATAATAATGATAAATTCAAATTTATTTTTGGTGAATGACAGAGTATTGGCTAAGGTTTTTAACAATTCCTCCCTTTGCCAAATGCTTAGTTTAATAACAATGATATGGACCTTTAAAGTTTTGGCAATTGCCCGTGTGACTTGTATTTTAACCCTCCTAAAGTGTTACCACGAAATACTGCTAGATCCTTTCTCAAAAGTCGCTAGCATGTTGCTACATAGCCAAACAATGTTAGGATAATACTGCAATTTCTAAAGAGTTTTGGTTTGTTTGTTTTGCAAATTTTACAATGTAGTATGACTAGAATGTCTGAAATTTTCAAATTATCCCTATTAAATGTCTCTAGATATAAAAGAAATGGCTGCTAGATTGAAGTAAATAGCTCTACATTTAGCGGTAATATGTAGCTTTACAACTGGCAACACTGCAACCACCACCTCCCTCCCACCCTCCCAGTATGTCTCCACAAAATACCGCTAGATCCTTTCTCAAAAGTCGCTAGCATGTTGCTACATAGTCAAACAATGTTAGAATAATGCTGCAATTTCTAAAGAGTTTTGGTTTGTTTGTTTTGCAAATTTTACAATGTAATATGACTAAAATGTCTACAAATTTTAAATTATCCCTAGTAAATCTCTCTAGATATGAAAAAATGGCTGCTAAATTGAAGTAAATAGCTCTACATCTAGCGGTAATATGTAGCGATACAACTGGCAACACTGCCTAGCCCTTCCTTCCTACCTCCATCCTCCCTCATCTAGCAAAAGTATCAACAACCACTCTAGTGAACTTTCGGTATTTAGTTTATTCAGCTTAATACTATTTATCCACATAAAATAGAAACCTATCACGATTGTTGTCTAATACAACCATAGATAATGCTATTACATATTATTTGAACATGATGTCGAATTTAGCAGTTGCTGTTTACCTTGAACAGTAATGACAGTCTGTGACAGAACCGAAAGCTTCTCTTGCCGTGTAGTACTAAAAAAAAGCAGGGGTACTTAAGCCGGCCCATACCGAACTGTTATACCAAGTCAGAGATGCAGAGGTAACTTTCACAATGCATTATAACCCTAGACAGACACCAATATACCACTAAATCATACAAATATCACTACAAAAAATATAGGAAAATATTATATTAATGTCCTAGGTATTTGAAATTATGCAAATGAGTAAAATCCATTACGATATAATGATAATGGGATTGATTAGTATCTGGCAACAGTGTTGGACTATAATTTTCTGAACGTATGCGAACTTCGGAGTATTTATCCCATTAATATACACATCTAGCACTATTTAAATTTAATACAACCATACACAGTGCTATTACATATTATTTGAACATAATATAGGATGCTCTTTCCTTTAAACCATTTTCTATAAATTATCTATTCACGAAAAATATAGGCCTAGCCTAGGCAGCGCTACCGGTAGGTATGAATTTATCAGTTCGAATTTTGATTGAGAGTGGGATTAGGCCTAGACCTAGCCTAAGGCTTAACATGGGATCCTGTTTGGGGTTTGGGAATAGGCTCAGGCTGCTTTAGGCCTAATTAGGTAAAAATAGTCAAATCGAGACAATTGCACAGCCAACATAGCCTAGGCCTATTAAGCAAATATTTTACCAATCTACAATAGGCCTAGTCTATTCGCTGTAAGTAGGCAAGAAATCATGACCTAGGCTATAACCTCTGTAACTAAAAAACAACTAGGTCTAGAGTGATCAAGCTAATATGTCTACCATTTGGGAAGAGTCAGTCAAGGAATAGCCTAGATGTGGAAATTTGCAGCCAATTTGCTCTAGCCCTATTTGAGATACAGAGGTTAGAGGTCATTGTTGAGGCCCCCCCTCATGACATATTGTTATCATCTTATATATTGCCAGCAGGGGGCAAATAACCGAAAAAAATCGCCGTCAAAATAGACGCGAACTTAACCACGGCGATCGACACATGTAAACATGGCGGTGGCGGGGGAGGTGTCGGACGTTTGCAATAAAGTTCCTGTCTATTTTGAATGCCATTGGATACAATAATATGTTGAGGGGGGCTTTCCCCCCCCCCCTGACATATTTTCACCATCATATACAAATTGCTGTCAAAATAGACACCTTTATGAAGAGGTTAGCCTTTAGGCTAGGCCTATCGGCAAGAGTTGCGTTGTATAGGCTATCCTAGTGTTTACTAATTTATAGGCTACCTCTTTGAAAGGACATTAGCCGGGTAGGATGTAGTTACCGGGTGTATCGCCAGCCAATGTTATGCCCTGTTTTTCTACAGGATTAACTTGGGTAATGTGAGTTCTAACTGACTGGGTATAGAAGGCTGCATGCACAAAACAAGGTATGAGGAATAGAGAACACAAAATAAGCACACGGTAACAAGACACACGATCACTTTTATTGATGTACACACTTCTATAGTTTTCTTGATGATGATTAATATGAAGCATAAGAAGATATGAATACTCGTACAAGGCAAATGATAGAATTGAACAACACTAGCATTAAGTGGATCTGGATGGAGCCTAGTCTCCCACTTCCAACGTTCAGGTAGTAATCTTCTGATCACTGGCTTTATTCACAAGTTTATATACTGGAGACCATAAATGTTACTTATAGATTTATATTCACTGTTAGATTTATCACTGGTAGCTCTGGTGCACAAGTAGTAGTTCACAGACTAGATTAGACACGCGTATTTTAGAGCACGGGAATTCTAGTAACGTCAGGGGGGTACTGATCTAAGTTTTATATTCATGTATCAGAAACACATAGAACGCAAATCAGTGGGCGAACATCAGATATCACTAGGGTTTCACTTCTATGTAATAATATCTGGATATATGGGTAATTACGAGAGTTAATATCGCCTGTTAACCTCTGAAGTGCGCACGGGGGTAATTGAAAACCTCCCCCTGTGCTGACGTATTTGAGGTGTTTCCGTCACTAAAATATTCATTGTACCATTAATAGCATTAATAATTATCCATATGCGCCTATTATGGGTTGATTATAAAGGTATTAACCTGAAACAACAATAAAACGAGTGAAAACAGCGTTTGGATGGTCAAAATCGGAGATATAGCCCGCGAGTTGTATAATGTATGGGTGAGGCAAGCTACCTTCCCGCCAATTTTCCCCAAGGCCACTGCGACACAGTCGATCGATACTCTCTCTCTCTCTCTTGCACTCGATTGCCATCAGTGATGACAACACCCTGCTTGCAACTCGCTAATGTTAGCACGAAAATATACCTCAGAATAAGGGAATAATAGGGAAAATAGGTGATAACTGAGGGATAGGAGGAAAGTGGGGAAGGAGGGGAGGTAGAGGACTGAGATTTTGCATGGCCCAGGGGCCAAACAAAAATAAAAAAATAAAAAAATAAAAATAAAAATATTTTTTTTTTTTTTATGTCAAAAGTTGATTTTTAATTTTACTTACTCAGGAGAGTCTTCCCGCAGTCCGCCGGGGGAACTCTTAAGAGTCTTCCTGCAGCTCCCGGGTTAATTAATAAACACTGATACGCTTAGCACTTCCTAATGGAATGGTTATATATGAATTATACTGGGGCAAAGATATAGCCACTTCATAGAAATATTAATAAGTGAGTCTCTAAATAGCACTGTAACACTGTAGCACTGATAGAGTGAATTTTGGGTAGTATTTGATTGGTCTGGTCCTGGTTATCTTGCGTCCATGATGTTGGGGGCTAATGACTGGTTCCGCGGCCGTCCAGATGGTCCATATGTAGAAAGTTCTCAAGACGGATCTCTTAGCGATCGTTGCTGGTTACACTCTTATATACCCTCTGGTTTCTAGACCTGAATCACAGATATTAGGATCTTCCTGTCTATCTGGATCGGAATTAACGCCAAGCGCATCTCACGTCGATCGCTCAGCTTCCCGGTCTGTATGACGGTTAAGAGGTGTACGTAGATTTCTTTTACATGGACAGATCCTTCTATCTAAATCTGCCGGCTCTGGAACTCAATTCTCAGGAACAAACAATGATGGAGCTAGAGGTCAACACAAGGGACCAGCCACTGTTAGGTGTCTATCTTTCAACTGATTTTACTGGGGGCTGGAGCTCGGTTTATAGGTTCGGTTTTGGACCCTGTAGGCAATAGGGATCTCGAGTTTTGATGGACTTATTTGAGCTCTCAATTGATACGGGAACTAGGTAAGGTGGTGATTACTGTTGTGGCACATGGCTGTATGGAGCCTTCATAATGTGATATAACTGAGCCTTAGTAAGAGGTACTATTTTGGCTATACTGGAAGTATTTAGGGGAGAGAGACTGGATCTACTTTGCGAGGAGGTTTGAGACATCTTTGATAGGAGCGTCTCTCTTAGATTGCTCAGTCTTCATTCTATGGTATAGCTGAGGTGCTAATTTGGTTATCGGAGTATGCAAGAAAGGTTAATGGGTTATTGTGGGTTAATAGAGGTTAGTAAGGGTGTTAGTCATACATGGTTAGTTCATTGATAGGAAGAATTCCTGTGCTACCTGGCAATGACCCGGAAGTCAAAACAGGGGTCAGGTGTACCTCTGCAGGGGTAGGGGTCTCCCTCCTCGGGTGGGTGAAAGGGGTAGGCGCGCGTCCTCTCTCTGTGATGGTCGTCTGGGCGGCTGTGGCTGGGGGCTTGCCATATTACAAGTATTTGTAATAACCCTCTGTTTATGAGACAGATGTGGGTGTTCGTAATACCAAAACCGAAGGTGCCTTGATCAGCTGGTTTAATTGGTTGGGTTGTTAACCTGTTAAGCGCTAAATAGCCCTAGGAGCTAGGGTAGTTATTTGTGTATTTCTAGCCTTGGATTCTGACAGAATTCGTTATATTTACAATATAGACCATTATTTGTTTTCGGTATGCTTTTATTTTACATATATGATGTATATATGAACCTTCAAGAGTGCTAAAATAAGTGGGAAAAGCATTTGGGTGGTGAAAAACGAAGATATTGGCCACCCGGTCGTAATGTCAGGCGAGAGAGAGCTACAGTCAACCCTCCTCTCTCGCTGTCTGTGAGGTAACTGAGGGGAGCGGGGCGGTGTGGGCTGGTGTCTGTGTGGTACATATCGATCTTTTCTGCAACCCACTTGTGCTACATTATCACGGGAGAGAAAAATAACCGATAAATGATGATAATAAGAGGGAAAATAGGTGATAATTGAGGAGGGGAGGGAGGGGGGAATAAGGTGGGGAAGGAGGGGAGGGGGGTGGGTGAGATTTACATGGATGAGTACTGGAGGGGAATTATCTCACCTAGAGACAAATTTTTTTTTTTTGATAGGCCCTTTTTTTTTTTGGAAAGCTTTTTTTATGGTCCTGCTTCCGTGAGGCCTATCGCGTTCCCTATAGGAAGCCTTCCGTGAGGCCTATCGCGCTTGCCGGGTTAATTGCATGGTTTGTTGGATGTGGTGGAGACTGGGTTGCTAACTCTGCCACATTTATCTGGAAGTATGGCAATAGAGGTTAGTCACTGGCGAGGCGGCTAGCCTCGCACTGACGATCATTTGGTACAGGGTTGTGAATGGGTTGTGAGGGAATAGATGGCATGCAAAGGGTTAGTAAAGTTCTAATGGTGTTCCTTCCTACTGGGGGAAGGTAGGCTGGATAGGAGTATATATACAAAAGGTTTGAGAATGTTAGTAACGGAAAAGTTAAGGATATTCAGGGGGTATGGTGGAGAGGCTAGGTCAGGAGGGAGTCGAGGAGCGTGGGGGGTTAACGAGAGGGAGAGGGTTAAGGGGGGCTACGTGGAAGTTTGACCCTAAGGTCTCTGGGCGTAGGGGTGGCATTAGGCTACAGTTGGTATCTTAGACTGGGGGTTAACGACAGGGAAGGTAGGTTAAATCAAACGCTACCGGGGGATGAGCAATAGGTGGTGGTATATGAGTCTGGAAATTATAGAATCATGTGGACTGTGGGGAAGATGAGGTTAGCTGTAGGTGTGTGCTTGACTGTGGATAAAAGTAGAGAAAAACATAGTGTATTTTTACTCGTCAATACGATGGGTTATGGACACTATTAGTTGACACAATTTCTTGCTGATCTAGTTGTCCCTGGGAACTGTGTTTTATATGAAATATATACCAAAGAAAGCGGCAGTTCGTAGGGGTAGCTTCGTTATTGTTTCGTGGTAGATATGCGTCAAGACAATGGTAAAAGAGGGTTATCTATACAATCTCTGGTTGGGGTAAGAATTAGAGTTACTGCATGGTTGCTAACATCTTCAGTCGTTATCTCTGTCTAGGTCTTACAGGAATAATGGTTATATATACAATGGTGTACCCGTGGGTATCATCGTGTACTTAATCTAGGGGGGGGGGGGGGCAGGGGTTCCCCGTAGACGGGGAACCCCTATTGTAATCATTAAACCTGGGATTTCATCCAAATTCTTCTTACGCGCCGGTTTCGATGCAATAACTCCAGAACCGCTTTTTGGATCGGGATCAAACTTTCACAAGAGGTGCGTTTTTGTATTGGGCAACTTTTGATATGCTAAACATCCGGCATGGCGGCTAAACAGGTCCGTGGCAGCCGATTTCCTGAAAAACTTGACGCCTAAATACCGTCTCTCCCACTAACAGGAAACGACTGGGCTTTGGCATACGCACTCCCCTACTAATGCTCCACAAATTTTATAGAGAAGGTTTTGCTTTTGCACGTGGGTTTTTTTCCGGCAATCTTGAAAAAAACTTGATTTCCACTTAAAATTCCACATCTTGAAAACTACGCCGATGATCAAAGCCATGCTTGCGTAGTTGGGTGAGGCTCGCGATTCCGAACGTTTTGATACCAAAAAAATATAAATGGGTGGAATAGTTTGGCCGCAGCATTGAAAACTGTCTATTCTTAAATTACTTTAAAACCGAATTCGCTACCCACACAAAGTTTACCGTCTACAGTCTACAGGCTTCCACGCATCCCCCAGTTTTGCTTAATAACACAATCTCTTTATTATTCAGATCTATAATTTTTTTTTTATTTAACTCTCTCAAAACAGTTCGAGTCCCTACGAATTCCAGCAATTATTTAGCCAACCTACCTATACATACCTACCCTACCAAATAATAATGATAAATTCAAATTTATTTTTGATGAATGACAGAGTATTGGCTAAGGGTTTTAACAATTCCTCCCTTTGCCAAATGCTTAGTTTAATAACAATGATATGGACCTTTAAAGTTTTGGCAATTGCCCGTGTGACTCGTATTTTAACCCTCCTAAAGTGTTACCACGAAATACTGCTAGATCCTTTCTCAAAAGTCGCTAGCATGTTGCTACATAGCCAAACAATGTTAGGATAATGCTGCAATTTCTAAAGAGTTTTGGTTTGTTTGTTTTGCAAATTTTACAATGTAGTATGACTAGAATGTCTGAAATTTTCAAATTATCCCTAGTAAATGTCTCTAGATATAAAAGAAATGGCTGCTAGATTGAAGTAAATAGCTCTACATTTAGCGGTAATATGTAGCTTTACAACTGGCAACACTGCAACCACCACCTCCCTCCCACCCTCCCAGTATGTCTCCACAAAATACCGCTAGATTCTTTCTCAAAGTCGCTAGCATGTTGCTACATAGTCAAACAATGTTAGAATAATGCTGCAATTTCTAAAGAGTTTTGGTTTGTTTGTTTTGCAAATTTTACAATGTAATATGACTAGAATGTCTACAAATTTTAAATTATCCCTAGTAAATCTCTCTAGATATGAAAAAATGGCAGCTAAATTGAAGTAAATAGCTCTACATCTAGCGGTAATATGTAGCGATACAACTGGCAACACTGCCTAGCCCTTCCTTCCTACCTCCATCCTCCCTCATCTAGCAAAAGTATCAACAACCACTCTAGTGAACTTTCGGTATTTAGTTTATTCAGCTTAATACTATTTATCCACATAAAATAGAAACCTATCACGATTGTTGTCTAATACAACCATAGATAATGCTATTACATATTATTTGAACATGATGTCGAATTTAGCAGTTGCTGTTTACCTTGAACAGTAATGACAGTCTGTGACAGAACCGAAAGCTTCTCTTCCCGTGTAGTACTCAAAGAAAGCAGGGGTACTTAAGCCGGCCCATACCGAACTGTTATACCAAGTCAGAGATGCAGAGGTAACTTTCACAATGCATTATAACCCTAGACAGACACCAATATACCACTAAATCATACAAATATCACTACAAAAAATATAGGAAAATATTATATTAATGTCCTAGGCATTTGAAATTATGCAAATGAGTAAAATCCATTACGATATAATGATAATGGGATTGATTAGTATCTGGCAACAGTGTTGGACTATAATTTTCTGAACGTATGCGAACTTCGGAGTATTTATCCCATTAATATACACATCTATCACTATTTAAATTTAATACAACCATACACAGTGTATTACATATTATTTGAACATAATATAGGATGCTCTTTCCTTTAAACCATTTTCTATATCTATTCACGAAAAATATAGGCCTAGCCTAGGCAGCGCTGCTACCGGTAGGTACGAATTTATCAGTTCAAATTTTGATTGAAAGTGGGATTAGGCCTAAGCCTAGCCTAGGGCTTAACATGTTTGGGGTTTGGGAATAGGCTCAGGCTGCTTTAGGCCTAATTAAGTAAAAATAGTCAAATCGAGACAATTGCACAGCCAACATAGCCTAGGCCTATTAAGCAAATATTTTACCAATCTACAATAGGCCTAGTCTATTCGCTGTAAGTAGGCAAGAAATCATGACCTAGGCTATAACCTCTGTAACTAAAAAACAACTAGGCCTAGAGTGATCAAGCTAATATGTCTACCATTTGGGAAGAGTCAGTCAAGGAATAGCCTAGATGTGGAAATTTGCAGCCAATTTGCTCTAGCCCTATTTGAGATACAGAGGTTAGAGGTCATTGTTGAGGCCCCCCCTCATGACATATTGTTATCATCTTATATATTGTCAGCAGGGGGCAAATAACCGAAAAAAATCGCCGTCAAAATAGACGCGAACTTAACCACGGTGATCGACACATGTAAACATGGCGGTGGCGGGGGAGGTGGGAAATATTTTATTTTAATACCACAAATTTTCCGAGTGTTTTTTATAAACAAAATTGTTAATTTGCATCAATATATAGTGTTTGTAATTAATTAGAAATCTCGGGAAAACTTATTTTGCCCATTAGGCCTATCGATCTATGTTGAGACACGCCCCCCCCCCCCCCCCCATAGTGATTTGAAAAGACATTAGCCTAACCTAACAACCTTACCTAACCTAACCTAGTATTATGGGTGGGGGCTGCTGCCCCCACACCCCCGCTGGTTGAGTACTAATCCCTTAGTAAATACAAAAAAAAAATTGGCTGTCGATTATACGAAGGTGAAAGAAAGTCGATGAAGTCTACGGTGTTTACTCTGCAATCTTCAGCTTTGATTGTACTGTACATTGATAACGGGAATGTAAGGTATTGACAACCTTGTTACGAAAATTAAATTTTAGTACCATACTTTTATATTAGGTTTTTCTGAGGGTTTAACACATTTTCATATGATCTTTAGAGCTATCGATAACTGGAAGTACCGTGTTGATAACCTTGTTACGAAAAAGAAATTTTAGTACCATACTTTTTTATTAGGTTTTGCCGAGGGTTAAAACAAATTTTCTTAAGATCATTAGAGCATAATTATAGATTCAATATTTATCTTCAAATATATCAACAAAATTTGTGGTATTAAAATAACATTGAACAGGGAGGTGTCGGAAGTTTGCAATAAAGTTCCTGTCTAGTTTGAATGCCATTGGATACAATAATATGTTGAGGGGGTCTTTGCCCCCCCCCCCCCCCCCATGACATATTTTCACCATCATAAAAAAATTGCCATCAAAATAGACACCTTTATGAATAGGTTAGCCTTTAGGCTAGGCCTATCGGCAAGAGTTGCGTTGTATAGGCTATCCTAGTGTTTACTCATTTATAGGCTACCTCTTTGAAAGGACATTAGCTGGGTTGGATGTAGTTACCGGGTGTATCGCCAGCCTTGTTTACACTACGCGTATGCGTAGTGGCGTCGGACGCTTGCCATCCTTTTCCTTGTCTATTTAGACTGCCTTTGGATACAATAATATGTTGAGGTTGGGCTTTGCCCCCCTTCACCCACCCATGACATATTGTCATCATAATATATATTTCCAGCAGGGGGCAAATAACCAAAATAAATCTTCGTCAAAATAGACACAAACTTAACAACGCCGATCGACAAATGTAAACATGACGGAGGCAGCGGACGTCTGCAATCATGTTCCCGTCTATTTTGAATGCCAATGGATACAATAATATGTTGAGGGTACCAGCAGGGGGCAAAATAGACAAATACATCAAAAATTGGGTGTGGGGGCAACAGCACCCACCCATAATAGCCTACTATGATAGATTAGGTAAGGTTGTTAGGTTAGGCTAGGCTAATGTCCTTTCAAAGGGGTATAGGCCTAGTAAACACTAGGATAGCCTATACCCGGTCAAAGGTAAGTCCTGCTGTAGTTTAATACAACCATACACAGTGCTATTACATATTATTTGAACATAATATAGGATGCTCTTTCCTTTAAACCATTTTCTATATCTATTCACGAAAAATATAGGCCTAGCCTAGGCAGCGCTACCGGTAGGTACGAATTTATCAGTTCGAATTTTGATTGAGAGTGGGATGAGGCCTAGACCTAGCCTAGGGCTTAACATGGGATACTGTTTGGGGTTTGGGAATAGACTGAGGCTGCTTTAGGCCTAATTAGGTAAAAAAATAGTCAAATCGAGACAATTGCACAGCCAACATAGCCTAGGCCTATTAAGCAAATATTTTACCAATCTACAATAGGCCTAGTCTATTCGCTGTAAGTAGGCAAGAAATCATGACCTAGGCTATAACCTCTGTAACTAAAAAACAACTAGGCCTAGAGTGATCAAGCTAATATGTCTACCATTTGGGAAGAGTCAGTCAAGGAATAGCCTAGATGTGGAAATTTGCAACCAATTTGCTCTAGCCCTATTTGAGATACAGAGGTTAGAGGTCATTGTTGAGGAATACCGTCCAACTCAACCCATTGTCAACTCGGCCCATCAAACACCAACTCGCCCCATTATATACCAACTCGGCCCAAATGGCCCATTACCAACTCGGCCCATGAAATACCAACTCGGACCACATGGCCTAATGCCCTTGCTTATGGTCTTTATTCTAGGCTACTCTACGTATCGAATAGTAGGCTAAATCAACAGACTAGCCTATAAACAATTTAAAACAGCTTTATTATTACAGGAGTCAGTGATGAAATATAATATGTACTGTATATGTTTATACATAATCTTTATTAGTTACTTTAGGAAGGACCTCTAGCATTCAAACATAGACAGCAACGTGGTGAGATACTGCTTTTAATTTTTGTTAAACAACTTTATTATTACAGGAGTCATTGGTAAAATATAATAGCCATTATTTCATCCTGGGGGTGTTCAGCCTGTGAAAGTCGAACTTTCTGCGATGGGGTGCAAATTTGTTGATTGTTCATAGCAAAAATTACAATTCCAGTTGATTCCCAGCCTCTCTCGCACTGCTTTTCTGTATGCTTTCCTTGCGATGCCAGTATCACAGGTTCGGTGTTGCCATAGATTGCAATCACACTGCAGTCCCTTCCGCAAAGGACGCACATCCTTAACCCGGGAACTGCAGGAAGACTCTTAAGAGTCAGAGAAAAAAAAAATCAATTTTAAACATCGAAAAAAAATATATATATTTTTATTTTTTTATTTTTTTATTTTTTTATTTTATTTTTGCCCTTGGGCCATGCAAAATATCAGTCCTCTACCTCCCCTCCTTCCCCACTTTCCTCCCATCCTTCAGTTATCGCCTATTTTCCCTGTTATTCCCTTATTCTGAGGTATATTTTCGTGCTAACATTAGCGAGTTGCAAGCAGGGCATTGTCATCACTGTTAGCAAGCGAGTGCAAGAGAGAGAGAGAGAGTATCGATCGACAGTGTCTCAGTGGCCTTGGGGGAAATTGGCGGGAAAGGAGGTTGCCTCACCCATACATTATGTAACTCGCGGCCTGTATCGCCGATTTTGACCATCCAAACGCTGTTTTCACTCGTTTTATTGTTGTAACAGGTTAATACCTTTATAATCAACCTATAATAGGCGCATATGGATAAGTATTAATGCTATTTATGGTAAAATTAATATTTTAGTGATGGAAACAGCTCAAATACATGCGCACAGGCAGAGGTGTCTAATTACCCCCATGCGCACTTAAAAGGTTAAAGCATACTAAACATTAATTGATTAGTCATTATGTTTGTTGAAGCGATGCAGTGTAAGAACTGAATTAACTTTGCACTGTTCCCTGTTTGATTCACTCACACTCGATCACTGCTTAATCATCTTCGAAACATTTAAGTGTATATATAATAAAAGTATTATTACATTATATCGTATGTAGTTGACTCAACTCATTGTATCATTAATTTTCTTTGAATCCTTTCTTTATCATTGGTGCACCTACTTATAGGCTATTGACTCAAACCACTAAAGTAATACATTGTTCGAAGCACTGATTATTAAAGGTGTCAACGTTGCGTGTTTTGATAGTTAAATCTCTTTCAAATCAGTGAGCCGCGTTTTCAAGCACCCCCACTATCTCCGGTAGACTGGAAAAGGTGTTGTTTTGGTTTGAACCCTTTCTTTATCATTGGTGGGCAGTGGCGGATACAGCTCAGGCCTAAGGGGGGGGGGGGGGGGGGGGGGCTGATATACATGAGGGGCACCATAATTCACACAATATTCTTTATATGTATTGTATTTCAGATAAAATGCAGTATATGCAGAGGGGAGGTGTGGCGGAGTGGTCTTGCCACTGACCTGGTAATCCAAAGGTCCCGGGTTCAAATCCCGTTGTATGAATGGGAAGATATTATTGGGATGGAATTTGTGCTGTACCTAGTATCAGTGCATTACCACAAAGCCCACCGAAAACGCTAATAAAATACCCTCATTGTTCCCTGATTAAATAGCACTGTATGAATTGTTATGCCCTGTTTTTCTACAGGTTTAACTTGGGTAATGTGAGTTCTAATTGACTGGGTATATAAGGCTGCATGCACAATACAAGATATGAGGAATAGAGAACACAAAGAAACACATGGTAGCAAGTTACACGATCACGTTTATTGATATACCACTGCAGAATATTTGTGTAAGACAATATAATAGAATTGAACAACACTAGCATAAGTGGATCTGGATGGAGCCTAGTCTCCCACTTCCAACGCTCAGGTATTAATCTTCTGATCACTGGCTTTAATTCCACAGGTTTATATACCGAAGACCATCAATGTTACTTATAGAATCATATTCACTGTTAGATTTATTACTGGTAGCTCTGGTGCACAAGTAGTAGTTCACAGACTAGATTAGACACACGTATTTTAGAGCACGGGAATTCTAGTAACCTCAGGGGGTACTGATCTAAGTTTTATATTCTTGTCTCAGAAATACATAAAACGCAAATCAGTGGGCGAACCTTCAGATATCACTAGGGTTTCCTTCTAGGTAATAATATCTGGGCATATGGTTGATTACGAGAGTTAGTATCGCCTGTTAAATAATGAACACTGATACGCTTAGCACTTCCTAATTGAATGGTTATATGAATTATACTGGGGCAAAGATATAGCTACTTCGTAGAAATATTAATTAGTGAATCTCTAAACAGCACAGTAATATGTAGTACTGCTAAAGGGAATCTTGGGTAGTATCTGATGGGTCTGGTCCTGGTTATCTTGCGTCCATGATGTTGGGGGCTAACGACTGGTTCCGTGGCCGTCCAGGGGGCCCATATGTGTGAAGTTCTCAAATACGTGGGCAGATCCTTCTATCCAAATCTGCCACGGAGTCTGCCGGCTCTGGAATCTCACTCCGGAACGGAGAATTACTAGTGGAACCAGTTGAAGTGAGGAAAAGATATGCAGAGTATTTTGAATCTTTGTTAAATACAAGAGATGGAAGAGAAGCAGTGATTGAAGCAGAGGTGGATGGAGATAGGTTACCCAGGCCACCCAGGTGGCAGGGAATGAATGAAAGGATTGAGGAAAATGAGGTGAAAGAAGCAGTGAAACAAATGAGAGCGGGAAAAGCAGAAGGTTTGGATGGTATTGCTGTGGAGTGTATAAAGAAGGGTGGAGATGTGATAATAGATTGGTTGGTGAGACTTTTCAATGTGTGCTTTGCTGTGTCAATGGTACCAATAGACTGGAAGAGTGCATGTATTGTGCCGTTGTACAAGGGGAAGGGAGATCGGCAGGAGTGTTCAAGTTATAGAGGTATTAGTTTATTGTCAGTGGTTGGAAAGCTGTATGGCAGGGTGTTGATAGAGAGGATAATAAAGTGTACGGAAGTTGCAATAGGAGAAGAACAGTGCGGTTTTAGGAGGGGAAGAGGGTGCGTGGATCAGATGTTTGCAGTAAGACAGTTATGCGAGAAGTATTTAGAGAAGCATAAGGAGATATTTTGGGCTTTTATGGACTTGGAAAAAGCGTATGATCGTGTGGACCGTGAAGCAATGTGGAAGGTGTTAAGGATTTATGAAATAGGAGGAAATTTGTTAGAAGCAGTTAAGAGTTTTTATGAAGGGAGCAGAGCATGTGTGAGAGTAGGAAATGGTGAGTTGAGTGAATGGTTTGAGGTAAAGGTAGGTTTGCGACAGGGTTGTGTAATGTCACCATGGCTGTTTAATATGTTTATGGATGGTGTGGTGAGGGAGGTGAAAAGGAGAACTATGGGAAGAGGATTGGGTTTAGTAGGAAAGAATGGTAGAGATTGGGAGTTGAATCAGTTGCTGTTCGCTGATGACACAGCATTGGTGGCGGATTCTGATGAGAAACTGCAGCAGGTAGTCAAAGAGTTTGGTGTGGTTTGTGGAAGGAGGAAACTGAAGGTGAACGTCAATAAAAGTAAAGTAATGGTGTGTAATAGGGGAGAGCATAGGGTGAATCTAGATGTGAGGCTGGATGGGGAAATATTGGAACAAGTAGAGTGTTTTAAATATCTAGGAGGAACAATAAGCAGGAGTGGAGGTATGGAAGTGGAGGTAAAACAGAGAGTGTGTGAAGGAAGGAAGGTTTTCGGAGCAATGGGAAGTATGTGGAAGACGAGAAATCTCGGAGTGAAAGTAAAAAGTGCACTGTATCAAGGAATTGTTGTGCCAACAGTGATGTATGGGGCTGAGACATGGGCTCTGAAGAAAAAGGAGAAAAGAGGGCTGGATGTGATGGAGATGAGCTGCTTGAGGAGTATGTGTGGAGTTACTCGTAGAGACAGATTGAGGAATGAAGAGATACGTAGGAGAGTGGGGCAGCAGGAACATTTGTCAGCCAGAGTGGACAGAAGGGTGCTGAGCTGGTATGGTCATGTTGAACGAATGGGAGATGAAAGGCTTACAAAGAGAATATGTGAGTCAGATACAAGGGGAGATAGAAGGGCAGGAAGACCCCCATTGAGATGGAGAGACTGTGTAAGAAAGGCTTTGGATGATAGAGGAATGACTATAGATCAGGCAGGGGAAGTGGTGGTGGACAAGAGTGAATGGAGAATGCTTGTGAATAGTTGAGTGAACACGTGGTCATTTGGAGTAAGGGGTCGGGCGCAAGTTGGACTAGATAATAGTCCATCAGGCGCCTGGCCCGGGGAGACGATTAATATGAAGGGTGTGCCTGGAAGTGTGGTGGGAGGGCTTGTGGCTTTGGCTCCGCTGCATGTCTGCCTGCCGAGATCGGAACCTCTCCGGGTGGTCAGGGGCCGGGGGAGTGCTGGAGCGACCTTGGTAACCCTGGTCTCTGGGTCTTCTCCTGGGTGACCTGGATGTGTGAGAGTTTGTGTTTTTTATCTGTTTATTTTTTGTTTTATGATGTTTTTGTGTTTTCCCTGTTCTTGCTCTGTCTTGAGTCGGCTACCCCCAAAATGGGGATTGGGCCTGAGCATATAGATAGATAGATAGATAGATTTTAGAGCACGGGAATTCTAGTAACCTCAGGGGGTACTGATCTAAGTTTTATATTCTTGTCTCAGAAATACATAAAACGCAAATCAGTGGGCGAACCTTCAGATATCACTAGGGTTTCCTTCTAGGTAATAATATCTGGGCATATGGTTGATTACGAGAGTTAGTATCGCCTGTTAAATAATGAACACTGATACGCTTAGCACTTCCTAATTGAATGGTTATATGAATTATACTGGGGCAAAGATATAGCTACTTCGTAGAAATATTAATTAGTGAATCTCTAAACAGCACAGTAATATGTAGTACTGCTAAAGGGAATCTTGGGTAGTATCTGATGGGTCTGGTCCTGGTTATCTTGCGTCCATGATGTTGGGGGCTAACGACTGGTTCCGTGGCCGTCCAGGGGGCCCATATGTGTGAAGTTCTCAAATACGTGGGCAGATCCTTCTATCCAAATCTGCCACGGAGTCTGCCGGCTCTGGAATCTCACTCCGGAACAACACAAGGGCAGAGCTAGAAGTTAACTGCAGGGTAGTGACCCCTGGTTGGTGTCTAGCTTTCAACTGATTTGACTGGGGGCGGGAGCTAGATTTATAGGCTCGGTTCTGGACCCTGTAGACAGTAGGGATCTCGAGTCTTATGGACTTATTTGAGCTCTCAATAGATATGGGGACTAGGTAAGATGGTATTTACTGTTGTGGCACATGGCTATAGGAAGCCTTTATATTTTCATATAACTGAGCCTTAGTAAGAGGTACTATTTTGGCTATACTGGAAGTATTTAGGGGAGAGAGACTGGATCTACTTTGCGAGGAGGATGGGGACAGCTGTGATAGGAGCGTCTCTCTTAGATTGTTCAATCTTTATTCTATGGTATAGCTGAGGTGCTAATTTAGTGATCAGAGCATGCAAGAAAGGTAAATGGTTTATTGTGAGTTACTAGAGGTTAGTAAAGGTGTTAGTCATGCATGGTTAGTTCATTGATAGGAAGAATTCCTGTGCTACCTGGCAATGACTCGGAAGTCAAAACAGGGGCCAGGTATACCTCCGCGGGGGTGGGGGTCTCCCTCCTCGGGTGGGCAAAAAGGGGGAGCTGGGCGCCCTCTCTCTGTGATAGTCGTCCGGCGGCTGTGGCTAGGGGCTTGCCATATCACCAGTGTTCGTAATAACCCTCTGTGTATGAGACAGATGTGGGTGTCCTTAACCTAACAAGTGCGCATGGGGGTAATTGAAAACGTCCCCCTGTGCTGACGTATTTGAGGTGTTTCCGTCACTAAAAATATTCATTGTACCATTAATAGCATTAATAATTATCCATATGTGCCTATTATGGGTTGATTATAAAGGTATTAACCTGAAACAACAATAAAACGAGTGAAAACAGCGTTTGGATGGTCAAAATCGGAGATATAGCCCGCGAGTTGTATAATGTATGGGTGAGGCAAACTGCTTTCCCGCCAATTTCCCCCAAGGCCACTGAGACACAGTCGATCGATACTCTCTCTCTCTCTCTTGCACTCGCTTGCCATCAGTGATGACAACACCCTGCTTGCAACTCGCTAATGTTAGCACGAAAATATACCTCAGAATAAGGGAATAATAGGGAAAATAGGTGATAACTGAAGGAGAGGAGGAAAGTGGGGGAGGTAGAGGACTGAGATTTTGCATGGCCCAGGGGCCAAAACAAAATAAAAAAATAAAAAAATAAAAATAAAAAAAATAATTTGTTTTCGATGTCAAAAGTTGATTTTTTATTTTACTTACTCTCAAGAGTCTTCCCGCAGTCCGCCGGGGGAACTCTTAAGAGTCTCCCCGCAGCTCCCAGGTTAATACCAAAACCGAAGGTGCCTTAGCTAGCTGGTTTTACTCGGCTGGTTGTTAATTGTAGGGTTTGCTGGATGTGGTGGAGACTGGGTTGCTAACTCTGCCACATTTATCTGGAAGTATGGCAATAGAAGTTAGTTACTGGCGAGGTGGCTAGCCTCGCACCGACGACCATTGGGTGCAGGGTTGTGAATGGGTTGTAAGAGAATAGATGGCATGCAAGGGGCTAGTAAAGTTCTAATGTTGTTCTGGCCTACTAAGTGAAGGTAGGCTGGATAGGAGTATATAATTATATATAAAAGGTTGGAGAGCATTAGCAATGGACAATTCAAGGATCTTCAAGAGGTATGAGAGAGAGGCTAGGTCGGACAAGAGTAGAGAAGTGCGGGGTCTTATAATGAGAGGGGGGGAGTGCAGGGGGCTATAGGGTAATTTGACCCTAAGGTCTCTGGGCGTGGGGGTGGCATTAGGCTGCAGTTGATATGGAAGTTTGAAAAGGCAGTAGAATACGTTAGCCAAATGCTACCGGGGAATGCAACTATGGGGTGGTATATGAGTCTGGAAAAGATAGAGTTATGTGATCAGTCCGAGGGGTTATGGATACTATTAGTTGGCCCTGGGAACTGCGTTTTCTATTAAATATAAATATACCAACAACAGCGGCAGTTCGTAGGGGTACTTACTACTTAGTTATTGTTTCGGGGTACTTATGACAGATACTGGTAACCAGGTTATCTTATACAATCTCTGGTTGGGGTAAGAGGTGTAAGACACGAAGTAAATTGGCGTAGTGTGGACTGTGGATACGAAGGAGGCAAGGGGAAGACGTATGACAATTGTGGAAAAGTAAATGGAAAAAGGTGAACACAATGGTGGATAAAAATACTTAACCTAAGGATTGAATACATAGATTTATGGGGCGATGGGTCTTCAGAAGCTTAGTCTGGCAAGACAAGATGTTAGGGAGTGTTAATATTAATACTTAAACTAAGGATTGCATACATCGATGAACGATGACATTATAGTCGTCGTCCAAATAAGGTGATGAAACCTGGTTGATCTGTACTTGGCACAATACGACACAAGGACAGTGCCGCTATGTCGTATCAATGCTGGTGGCAGTTAATATTATAGACTTAGTTACTAGAGGAACAATGCAAGGGGCGACTGAGCACGGGTTACATATATCTATACTCGTCATGGGAAATGATATACGAGGTCTAGGGACAAGCGTGGGTGTTTTAACTTCTAAGATATATAACATCTACTTCTCGGATGTAAGAACATACATAGATATAATTATGGCTGTCTGATGTGTTGGCATTGGCTCAACGTCGGGACAGGGCATGGGTGTTTTTAATAATTATGAATGTATATTCCTGTTCATCATCTTTGTAGTTAGGAGTGTAGGACACGAGGGGGGTAGTGTACGTGAGGTGTGGAAAATGGTCAGTTTAGAAAAGGTAAATGGGTGCGGCCTGGAGCTGCTTAGCCCTGCGGGCTTGGGCCTGTCTGAAATGGCTGGCTCGGTCAGCTGGTCCTTTCGTTCTGTGGACCTTTCCTTTGAGTGTTTCTGTGTGGTGTTCGTTCGTGGCTTCTGTGGTGGGCTTCTCGTTCTGGGGCATTTTATGAATATTCCCATATTCAAAATATACTATAGGGGTGCAATGCCTGGTGAGTTAGCTGCTCAACAGGTGGCGTTGTGTGTGTAAGAGTGAGTGTCCGAGTGTAGGGAGTGAGACAGTGAAGCACGGGAACGAGGTGGCTTCAGAGATTGGGTCACTTCGGACCATGAGTGAGCACTGTGCCTCATGTGAAGGCAAGATGGCAGGTGCTCGTTGTACTCTACGTGCTTCACATGCCTCACTCCCTAGACTGGAACAAGACCTCACAGGCTTCACTGCTCATTGTACAGCTGTGAATGTCCAGGGTCTCAGCCTATGCCCGAGAGGGAGTAAGTTGGATTATAGAAAAAAAAAAAAAAAAAAAAAAAAATCAGATGTAAGGGCGCAATTTTGGTCACTAAGGGGGAGGGGGGGCCCCCGCTTGGATCCGCCACTGTTGGTGGGCCTACATTGTATTTGGCGGACCTAATTATGTTAATTCAAACCACTCAAGTTTGAATCCATTGTTCAAAACACTGATTAAAGATTTTCAAATAAATGGGCCGAGTTTGTAATGAAAGACGGGCCGAGTTGGTACCTAGTTGGTAATGCAAGACGGGCCGAGTTGGTAGTAAGTGAGCCGAGTTGGTAATCTTAGATGGTCCGAGTTGGAAAAGGGCCGAGTTGGCCCTACACCATTGTTGAGGCCCCCCCCCTAGGCAGCGCTACCGGTAGGTACGAATTTATCAGTTCGAATTTTGATTGAGTGGGATTAGGCCTAGGCCTAGCCTAGGGCTTAACATGGGATACTGTTTGGGGTTTGGGAATAGACTGAGGCTGCTTTAGGCCTAATTAGGTAAAAATAGTCAAATCGAGACAATTGCACAGCCAACATAGCCTAGGCCTATTAACCCCTTCAGCACCATGACGTCTTTTTACCTTTGATTCTGGCTAAAAGGAGATGATGTTAAACAGATTAAGAAGGACCTACGTTATTAAAAGGGTGTATTGAGATCGTATTTTCCCATTTTAGTCCTTGAGGTAGATCATAAACTAAAGAAAATCGTCTAATGGTAACCAGAAAACGATGATAATTACGATATGGTGGTGGCAAATATTTTACCAATCTACAATAGGCCTAGTCTATTCGCTGTAAGTAGGCAAGAAATCATGACCTAGGCTATAACCTCTGTAACTAAAAAACAACTAGGCCTAGAGTGATCAAGCTAATATGTCTACCATTTGGGAAGAGTCAGTCAAGGAATAGCCTAGATGTGGAAATTTGCAGCCAATTTGCTCTAGCCCTATTTGAGATACAGAGGTTAGAGGTCATTGTTGAGCCCCCCCCCCCCCCCCCCCTCATGACATATTGTTATATATTCCAGCAGGGGGCAAATAACCGAAAAAAATCGCCGTCAAAATAGACGCGAACTTAACCACGGCGATCGGCACATGTAAACATGGCGGTGGCGGGGGAGGTGTCGGACGTTTGCAATAAAGTTCCTGTCTATTTTGAATGCCATTGGATACAATAATATGTTGAGGGGGGCTTTGCCCCCCCCCCATGACATATTTTCACCATCATATATATTGCCAGCAGGGGGCAAATAACCGAAAAAATTGCCGTCAAAATAGACACCTTTATGAATAGGTTAGCCTTTAGGCTAGGCCTATCGGCAAGAGTTGCGTTGTATAGGCTATCCTAGTGTTTACTAATTTATAGGCTACCCCTTTGAAAGGACATTAGCCGGGTAGGATGTAGTTACCGGGTGTATCGCCAGCCTTGTTTACACTACTCGTACGTGTAGTGGCGTCGGACGCTTGCCATCCTTTTCCTGTCTATTTAGACTGCCTTTGGATACAATAATATGTTGAGGTTGGGCTTTGCCCCCCTTGACCCACCCATGACATATTGTCATCATAATATATATTTCTAGCAGGGGGCAAATAACCAAAATAAATTTCCGTCAAAATAGACACGAACTTAACAACGCCGATCGACAAATGTAAACATGACGGAGGCGGCGGACGTCTGCAATCATGTTCCCGTCTATTTTGAATGCCAATGGATACAATAATATGTTGAGGGTGCCAGCAGGGGGCAAAATAGACAAATACACCAAAAATTGGGTGTGGGGGTGGCAGCCCCCACCCATAATAGCCTACTATGATAGGTTAGGTAAGGTTGTTAGGTTAGGCTAGACTAATGTGCTTTTAAAGGGGTATAGGCCTAGTAAACACTAGGATAGCCTATACCCGGTCAAAGGTAAGTCCTGCTGTAGTCTCCTTGAATGCTACCTTAAATTGTAATATTAGACTAGGCCTAGCCTATAGATAAAATAGCTTAGCCTATTCATTTATTGTAGCCTATAATATAGGCCTAGCCGGGCAGAATGTAGAGTTCGGGCGTACCACCACCAATGTTTACACTACGCAGAGCGGCGACGAAAGCTTGCCATCATGTTCCCGTCCATTTTGAATGACGTTGGATACAATAATATGTTGAGGGGGGCAAACACCCCCATGACATATTGTCATCATCATATAATTTGCCAGCAGGGGGCAAATAGGCCTAACCAAACTGCGGCGATCGACCATGTAAACATGACGGCGGCGGCGGCGGTGGACGCTTGCGATCATGTTCCCGTCTATTTTGACTGCCATTGGATACAATAATATGTTGAGGGAAGGGCTTTGCGGCAATTTTTTTGGTTGTTTGCCCCCTACTGGCAATATAATATATAATGATGATAACATGTCATGGGGGGGGGTGAGGGGGGTTTTCAACATATTATTGTATCCAATGGCATTCAAAATAGACGGGAACATTATCCCAAGCGTCCAACGTCGACACCGCCGCGGCTGCTGAAGAACAAGGAAGTTAGCAATAGGTTTCATTGTGAACTGGAGGAAATTAATAGAAATAAGGAAGCTAGGCCTAGCGATGTAAATAGTCAATGGAATTTCCTTAATAATGACAATTATATGTATAGGTATAAAGTAAAAACAATATATTTTACATAATTTATTGCATATCTTACATATTTAAACAAATATATATTAAAAATAGTTTAACCACACCACTGACTTCCCCCAAAATACTCTAATAGGGCTGGCCTGAAGAATTAGATCAAAATGGACAACCAATCAAGACATGATAGGTAGGGAAGGGCAGGTGAACAAATCTAGGACGGTGAAGATACGCAGATATTTCTCGCCATTTCACCAATTCAGCCGCACCACCTGAGTTACACAGCAGAACTCTTATAGGGTAGAGCCGAAAGATGAGGCAAGAACTGCTACACTGCAGCACAGCACCAATTAAGAAGTGATCAAAAGCGAAGAATGAGAGATCAGGTCTATGGAAAAAATATATCGCACCGACGGGGGCCTTTACGACGTATGTGTTCGAGTGCGTGTTGGCAGTGATGGCTATCCTTTTGTCCCTAGCCATCACTGCCAACACGCACTCGAACACATACGTCGTAAAGGCCCCCATTTTGCCATCTTCACTGACGGGTCTAAGACTGACTCTGGGGTGGACCTCGCTGCTGTGTCCTCTACTAAGCTCCTTCAGTTTTCTCTCCTGCCCCAAGCCTCTATCTTTACTGCTGAACTTTTAGCTATCCAATCCGCTATTGACATTATACGTGACACCCCTCAACAGCCCTTTATAATTTACAGTGACTCTCGTAGTGCCCTCGAAGCGCTCCGTGCTTATTCGTCCTCCCACGTAATAGTTTTAGCCATAAAACACGCTCTCCACGAGATGAGCATACGTGGATTCCAGGTCCAGTTATGTTGGATTCTTGCTCACATCGGTGTCCGTGGCAATGAAGACGCCGATGCTGCGGCTAAGAATGCTATTTTAATGATCCCTCGCCAGCCCCACCTTCCGTTAGGTGATTGGCTGTCCTTACTCAAGCCTTCTATTCTTTGCACGTGGCAATCTCATTGGGATGCTCTACCCTGCAATAATAAACTCCGTGCAATCAAACCTTCTGTCCGTCCTTGGCCCTCGTCTTCCAGGTCTCACAGGTGTGAGGAAGTTTTACTAACTAGACTTAGGATAGGCCATTCCCGGCTGACTCACGGTTATTTGATGTCCACTCCCCGCACTCTGCCCCCTACTTGCTCCTCCTGTCATTCCCCTCTAACTGTTCGCCATGTCTTTGACTGCCCAGATACTGCCCGTCTGCGTACGGTTTGTTTTGGTACTAAATCATTCACTGACCTTTTATCCGATTATCCGTAATTTTCCTTCCCCCATATCGTCCGTTTTTTGCGTCGCCTTAAGCTCCTTTCAGTAATCTGATCCAATCCTTCGGGCCAGACCTATGAGAGTTCCGTATGGAGCTCAGTGGTCTGGTTAATCTGCTCTACATAACTAACTAACCGAAATGCACAAAAAATACACACACCGAGGGAAATAGAGTTAGCTCGACCGCATCAGCGACCGACACAAATCAGGTCAGGAGCTAATAACCTAGCCAGGCCAGGGTGGCATATGATATAGGCCGTCCAGAGGACAACCGAATGAGACAGAATAAGAACAGAAGGGGAAAAACATAGAAAGAGGAATGAAAAACTACGAAAATTTAGTCAAGCCGACGACGAAAGCTGAAGGGGAGAGGGAGTAAAATAAGCATAACCCTCCCCCATCAATCTCCAGTTGCCAGCCCCCCCCCCCCCCCAACTGCTTTAGGGAGCAAAATATTAGGGGGGAATTCTTACATAAAGTACACGGTATTACAATATCTAGATTAGTAAACAATTAATGCTCAAAACATAAAATATAGTACAGTACGGTATATATAGTATTTAGTATTGCTCAAGTAATCACCTTATTATACAAGGACAACACCACAAAGGCTAAAGAAGAAATCAGAATGCTCAATAATGCACTACATAAAAAGATAACGGGTACCGGTAACCAAAAACATTGCAATATTTACAATAGCCTACTGTATATATTATATTATAATGTTATAGGGATTAGATTAAAAATTACAGGAGGGTCAATTCAAATTTCAATGGAAATTCCCTTATGATAGCTGTAATATGTGGGAATAACCTTCACCTTCATATTTCCTAACCTCTTAGCATATACATGATCAATTAGCGTGCCATTTTCAGTTGTTGGTTGTACTCACCTAATTGTACTCACCTAATTGTGTTACATGTTGAGTGTATCCACGCTTTTCCATTAACTTTACAATAGAAGAGTTAGTTTGGATGTTTTCATTGAAGTCCCCCATCACAATGCAACCAATTGTGTATTTGTCTAGTTCATTTAGCAATTTACTTTAATTTTCTCTAAAACATATAGAGAAACATGACATATTGTCATCATCATATATATTGCCAGCAGAGGGCAAATAGCCTAGGCCTAGCCTAACTAAAACAAAAATCGCCGTCAAAATAGACGCGAACTTATATTAACTACGGCGATCGACCATTGCCCGCACCGGCCGTCCCCCGGTTATTGTTGGGGTCCTGAGGAACCGTATGACTTTGACGAGCTCTTCCCTCCGCAGTCTCCGCATCCCATGTATCGTCGTACGGTACCTCTTCCCCTCCACATCCTACATCTGGTCGTCCTACATATGCCTCCTAAGCCTCGCCTCGTCCCGTCACTGAGCATGTGGATGGGCGTCCCTTTCTGGCTTCAAAGATGGATTCCTTCCGACTACTGGATTATCTGGGGTTGGTTGATAAGGGCACCTCGCTTCAAGACATTGCTCTGGCCCTAGTACCGCGGTTTGTAGGTCTCTGGTTCGCCACCTGATGACCTGCTATTGGGTTGTTGCCTTTACAGTGTTACGGTTCTACGAATGACCTAGAGTGAAAGTGACACGGTGGTGAATTTTAACCTTAACTATAAACTAATTTAATTGTGACATAGGATCTCCGCGACTACGGTAGGGCCGGAGCGGGCGAGTATTCGCCTGAGGTTGCCCTTAACCCCCCAGACAACACAAGACAAAATTCTAGTGCTGGTTTTACTCAGATTTTGTGAGTTTTAATTTAGCCTAGCCTAGGCCTAAGAGTTCAGAAGATTTGCAAAATGCACCCCATACTAGCCTACCCATAGCCTAATAGGCCTAGTGATTCTTTTTTGGCAGACCACCCACAAATTTTCATATAGCCTAGGCCTAGGCTAGCCTAAGTTCTGGAATGCATGTTGGAATAGCCTTCCTATAAACTGTAGGCTAGGCTACTTTCTTTTAATTTAAGTTTGATTCTTTGGAAAAATCTATTAGGCCTAGACTTCAAACATTTGAAAATAATGGCCACATTCCAGGGCACGTAAACAAAGAGTATGGACGAGTCAACGCGATTGTTACACGGATCAACACAATTGTTATACGGATCAACACGAAAGACAACACGTTGACTCTCGTTGGATCTCTGTTGCACACGGGTTGACTCGTGTTACATCCGTGTAAACTTGTGTAAACTCGTTGATTCGTCCTACATTTTTGAAATAACGGTATTTCAAATGACACTTGCTTTTTCGTGTTACACTCGTGTTTTTTTCTCAGTGGATCGTGTTTACTCTTGTTTACTCGTGTTTTCACTCGTGTTTGAATCGTGTAAACTCTGGCATCATGGGGTCACCAAATTTTGGCACTCACATTCGTGCTTTCTACTCTTGTTAATACGTGTTGCATGTGTGTTACATACGTGTTGTTGCGTGTAGACACGTGTTGCTTCGTCAACGTCGAAATGATGATGAAAAGCGACGAATCACCAAAGAGTGTTACACAGGTTTACACAAGTCAACACGAGTTAACACGAATAACGAAGAGTTATTCAGAGTCAAACACGAGTTAACACGTATGTACACGAGGCTACATGTATTTAGGCCACACTCGTGGGTACTCGCCACGGGACCCAAAAATTTCATGCATGCATGAAAATTTTGGACCCCGTGGCGAGTACCCACGAGTGTGTCGAGTAAACAAAGAGTATACACGAGCGTAGCACGAGTCTATACGAGTGTTGAGGAGTATCGACGAGTCATTGCTGAATAGCAAAATTTCATCACTCGTGTTGGACTCGCGCACCGACTCGGCTATGTTCGCATCTATTTTGAAGGCGTTTTTTTCGTTTATTTGCCTCCTGCTGGCAATATATATGATGATGACATTATGTCATGGGGGGGTGACCCCCCTCAACCTATTATTGTATCCAAAAGCAGTCAAATAGACGGGAACATGATGGCCAGCGTCCGCCGCCGCTCCGCGTAGTGTAAACAAGGCTGGCGGTACACCCGAACTCTACATTCTACCCCACTAATTTTCCAACTAGCATAACCGATGATTTATCAATGATCAATCCCAGTCAGAAACGTCCATGCTTCCCTCCCATAAGTCAATGTCGGGATTACCACACTGTCATGCAAGGACTTCCTTACTTCCATGCTGACCACCCTATTTCTTCTTACTGCTTTCAGAGTTCAACGCTCTTCCCCTGTTACACTTTCTCCCACACTTCTTCATCCATAGGCCTACTCACATCTTTACTCAACACACTGCCCAAATACTTAAATGAGCTGACATTCTTCATAGCCGTTCAACCTCACTTCACACTCTATGGTTGCACCCCTTTCAATGACCATAATATTGCTCTTCCTAGCATTTACCTCCAGATTCCGTTTTTCACACACTGTTCCAAACATATTTACCTGACCCTGCAACTCCCATTCACTATCGCTCATCAGAACTGTGTTGTCAGCAACAGTAGTACCGGTACTGTACTGTTGAGGCAACTTCCACTCGTTTCCTTCCCTTATCAGCGGTACACCAACATCCGCTGCTCTTCCTTGTATTTCTTTCATGACTCCATCCATATACTGTACCGGTATATATTGAACAACCATGGGGACATCACACACACCCTTGCTTTAACCCAACATTCAGATTAAAGAACTCGCTCTGTTGAAAATATGAATCATTATCCACACATACTGACACCTTTGCACCCTCATACATGCTCTTCATTGCTTTCAGCAACTTGCCATCTACTCCATATATTCTCAGTACCGGTACTTTCCACATACCTTCTCTATCAATTCTGTCATAGGCCTTCTCCAACTCCATAAATGCAGAATACAACTTTTGTCGCTTCTCCAGATATTTCTCCACAACACATTTCCGGGCAAAAATCTGAGCTACACATCCTCTTCCCTTCCTAAGATGACTACAGTATGCTAACCGTTTCCCCAGCAATACTGACTGAAAATGCCCAAATATATTGCATGTCCTCTTCAGATTTATCTAAAATATGTAAAATTACACCAAATACCACTACAGTAGCACTGAAATCAATAAAACTCACTAACAGGATAAACAAATGGAAGAAATACTCCAAAAGATTAATAATATATTAACCCTTTACCCAGCAATACTGACTGAAAATGCCTAAATAGATTGCATGTGCTCTTCAGATTTATACATACATACGTACATAACATTTTAAGACTGAGTGCTCCACACAGATGTGCAGTTTCAGTCTCTTTTCCTAATGGTGGCATTCCAGGCAACCCTGTTAAGGGATGCTTTACTTGTCAAGTTTTTGGATTTGAGATCGGCACTTATAGTCCGATCCCAGGTCTTACTCGGTCCACCCCTTGGTGCAGCTCCCTCCACAATCGCAGACCTGCATCTTTTCACCCAATTTTGTTCATCCATTCTCTCCACATGTCCATACCATCCCAGTTTACTTGTACTCATCTCCTCGCTAATACTCTTTATACCTAAACGTCTCTTCAGCTCATCATTTGTTATTCTGTTGATATCCTTTATCTGAAATATGTAAAATTACACCAATTACCAACTACATTACCAAAAAATTTAATAAAGTACACTAACAGGATAAAGAAAATGTAAGAAATAGCCCTAAAGATGAATTTATCTATCTATCTATTGACGGACGCCTTGATCCTCGAAATATTGGCCACGAACGAAACACCCCTATGCACCTCTGTCCCCAGTCAGTCGACGCCCCTCCTCCCATCCAGCACCGCTTTCACGCATATACTTCTTAACTCCATCCTTCCACCTCTCTTGGTTTATTTCTCCCTCTGTCCTTCCACCTCACTCGTACACGCTCTTAGTCATGCTCTCGCTTCCCATACGTTCCACATGGCCGAACCATCTCAAGGTGTTCTTTTTCGCACTTTCCAGTACATTCACACCACACCTCTCTCGTACTTCCTCATTCGTATGTCTATCCCTCCATGTAACTCTGCACACACTTCTCAAGTAACTCATTTCCATCCCTTTCACTCTTGGCTTGAATCTCTCCAACAACGTCCATGCTTCGCTTCCGTAAGTCAGTGTCGGGATTACCACACTGTCATGCAATGACTTCTTCAGTTCCATGCTGACCACCCTATTTCATGTTACTGCTTTCAGCATTCCTACAACCCTCTTCCCCTGTTGCACCCTCTCCCACACTTCTTCATCCATACTCCCATCTTTACTCTGTACACTGCCAAGATACTCAAATGAGCTGACAATCTCCATAGCCTGACCGTTCAACTTCACCTCACACTCTGTGGCTTCACCCCTTTCGAAGACCATAATCTTGCTCTTCCCCGCATTTACCTTCAGATTCCATTTTTTGCACACTGTTCCAAACATATTTACCAGACCCTGCAACTCCCATTCATATCATCAGCAAACAGCAGTACACAAACATCCACTGCTCTTCCTTGTATTTCTTTTATGACTCCATCCATATACTGTATATATAGAACAACCATCGGGACATCACACACCCTTGCTTTACCAAACATTCAGATCAAAGAACTCCCTCTGTTCATTCTTCACACGTACTGATATCTTTGCACTCTCATACATACTCTTCACTGCTTTCAGCAACTTGCCATCTACTCCATAATTATATTCTCAGTACTTTCCACATACCTTCTCTATCAACTCTGTCATTCCACTCGTTGCCTTCCCTTATTAGTGGTACACCAACATCCACTGCTCATCCTTGCATTTCTTTTATGACTCCATCCATATACAGTTCAGTATATATTGAACAACCACGGGGACATCACACACCCTTTCTTTAACCCAAAATTCAGATAAAAGAACTCACTCTGTTCATTCTCAACACATACTGACACCTTTTCACCCTCATACATGCTTTTCACTGCTTTCAGCAACCTGCTATCTGCTCCGTATATTCCAAGTACTTTCTACATACCGGTACCTTCTCTATCAACTCTGTCATAGGCCTTCTCCAAGTCCATGAAGGCAGCATACAACTTTTGTCCCTTCTCAAGATATTTCTCCACAACATATTTCAGGGCAAAAATCTGAGCTACACATCCTCTTCCCTTCCTATGATGAATACCGGTACTGTATGTTAACCGTTTCCCCAGCAATACTGACTGAAAATGCCCAAATATATTGCATGTGCTCTTCTGATTTATCTAAAATATGTAAAATTATACCAAATACCAACTACATTAGCACAAAACTTAATCAATCACAGAAACAGAATAAAAACATAGAATGAATACCCCAAAAGATGAATATGTTAACCCTTTCCCCAGCAATACTTACTGAACATGCACAAATAAATTGCATGTGCTCTTCAGATTTAGCTGAAATATGTAAAATTACACCAAATACTAACTACATTAGCACAAAAATCAATCAAGCACTTTAACAGGATAAATAAAATGGAAGAAATAGCCCAAAAATGAATTTATCTATAGCCTACCGGTATATATTGCCGCACACCTTGATCCCCGAAGGGGTGACCATGAACGAAACGCCTGCGTATTTCAAGCTCGCTTGAGTTATCACTCGATCGTCTTTTAGAGCTTTTTGGCCCGGGGTACCGTAAAATGCCGTAACTTCGGACAGCACCCAAACTTCGGACATTTCGGGAAAATATGTAATACTTCACGGTTATTGGAAGATGGTTTATTATAAGCGAAAAATAAATATATGGGTAGTTTGGGTAATATTCAAAGACTATTGTGTATAACTACTATGGAACTAGCACGAAAATATATGGATGAAAACAATTCTTGAATCCGATGAAAACAAATTATGTTAATTGTAACCCTGCAAAACTTTGTCTGCCTAGGACAAACAAATGTGGTTGTATGATAGTGGTAAGTATGATAATACAGAGAAAAGTGTTGTCAGTAATACCCGATAAACGATTTTATTACTTATTCATGCATAATTTTGTAATTAATTTAATAATGACTGTTTCTATTTTTTTTAGTCCTAACTTCGGACAGGTAAAAAACTAACCTAAACTTCGGACATGCTAAAATTTTACGTAATGAACAGTGAATAAAACAAATAAAAATGCCTAAAACAGTGACAAATCCTTCTTCCAATATGCATACAGCAACCTTAAACCTGACAAGCGCGATATAGACCTAGGGGCTAGGGTAGTTATTTGTGCATTTCTAGCCTTGGATTCTGACAGAATCCGTTATATTTACAATATAGAGCATTATTTGTTTTCGGTATGCTTTTATTTTACATATATGATGTATATATGAACCTTCAAGAGTGCTAAAATAAGTTGGAAAAGCATTTGGGTGGTGAAAAACGAAGATATTGGCCACCCGGTCATAATCTCAGGCGAGAGAGAGCCACAGGCAACCCTCCCCTCTCGCTGTCTGTGAGGTAACTGAGACAAGCGAGGCGGTGTGGGCCGGTGTCTGGGTGTTACATAACGATCTTTTATGTAACCCACTTGTGCTACATTATCGCAGGAGAGAAAAATAACTGATAAATGATGATAATAAGAGGAAAAATAGGTGATAATTGAGGAGGGGAGGGAGGGAGGAATAAGGAGGGGAGGGGGGTGGGTGAGAAACACATGGATGAGTACTGGAGGGGAATTATCTCACCTAGAGACAAATTCCTTTGTTTTGATAGGCCCTTTTTTTTTTTGGAAGGCTTTTTTTATGGTCTTGCTTCCGTGAGGCCTATCGCGTTCCCTATAGGAAGCCTTCAATGAGCAGAGGTGGGCAGGTGCGCGCCATTTGGCGCTCTGCGCTCTGCGATCCGGTGCGCATTACCAATATAGAGGAGCGCGGAGCGAGGAGAGGCAAAATTCTGAAATCGGAGTGCAGGCGGGGAGCGCAGCTAGAAATTCGCGCTCCTTTCTGGCGCTCCGGAGGCGATTTTTCCTGTCAACAACAGGTACAAGAACGTCATTATCGTGTACAGTCATCGTACCGTTCGTACGGTGTTACCCACGGTGTTAGTGAACTGTGATACAGTGATACTATGATAGTGACAGACTGACAGTGTTACAGTTGTTAACTTGTTATTTTTTTTTTTTTTGGCTTTTGCTAACGCAAAGTAAACCTTACGGGCAAGTTACAGCTTACGAAGGGGCCTAAGGGTAAGACTGGCAGTGGTATAGCCCGAGCCTGTCTGACTGTCTGAGTATCTGTGGACAGCTTGGACGGGTCCAATAATCATAATATTATCAATTAATCATATCATATTAAATTATTAATGATATTATGATATTAAATTATTATTCATTTAATCATGTAACTCAACCCCACAATTTGCCGGAGGATAACAGGTTTTTCACAATACGTAGACGGAGGTCTTTTTAAAAAAAAACTAAATAGTAAATACTAATCAATGTAATCATGTTGTATTGTTGTTATTGTATTGTTAGGCTTGTTAGAATGTTAGCTTGATAAGTTTAACTGTTTAAGTTTCTCAGTTTGGACAGTTTCTGTAATTCTTTATGTCATATCATAGATATCAATGGACAGTCACAATGTCACAAACTCACAATGATATCAATCATATCATATCATTGACATTTGCAATGATATCAATCATATCATATCATTGACATTTGATTCATTGATATGACATAAAGAATAACATAAACTGAGAAAGTGAGAAACTTAAACAGTTAAACTTCAGAAAGACTTGAGGTTTTTTGAATGTTTTGAATTCTTGGAATTTAGTGAAGTGAAAGACAAAGGACAAAGTGAAGGACAAAGGTAAATAATTAAATAACTTCTAGAAGCTGTTTTGTTTGTTTTGTTTTTTATATACCTATTTTTGGGAGCGCGGAGCGGGAAGCGCATCGGGTCTGCTGACAAAAGGAGCGTGTGAGCGCTGCCGCATTACCTTATGTCTGATGAGCGCGGAGCGCTGCCGCATTACCGGTCCCACCGGAGCGCGCCCACCTCTGTCCATGAGGCTCATCGCGCTTAAGGGGTTTTAAGTAAGGTTAAGTAAGTAGCAAATCGCTAATTATGTGAAGTTATGTTTTGCATTCAAGAACAACTATTTTATATAATTTGAGGCATACGTGATACACAAAAACAAAAAAAATACGTTTACAAAAGTTCCTGAACATTATATCATCACATAAATACATGTCTGTAATGTGATATAATCCCTATTACTGTGATATGTATCATGTGCCAAAGAAAGGAGATATGTTTGGTTATATGTGTCTGTGATATGTGTGCCTGTTAGTATATGTGCATGTTTGTTGGTATATGTGTATTAGTAAAACCAATATAATGTGTAAAGGTCTTATTATAAGTATTAGTGTATTGCAATATGCATACAGCAACCTTAAGTAAGGTTAAGTAAGTAGCAAATCACTAATTATGTGAAGTTATGTTTTGCATTCAAGAACAACTATTTTATATAATTTGAGGCATATGTGATACACAAAAACAAAAAAAATACGTTTACAAAAGTTCCTGAACATTAGTGTGTTCATATCATCACATAAATACATGTCTGTAATGTGATATAATCCCTATTACTGTGATATGAAATCATGTGCCAAAGAAAGGAGATATGTTTGGTTATATGTATAATTGTATATACATGTGTATAAGTCTACACAGGAATGTGCAATTTTGGATATTTTTTTTTTTAAAACCTCCAAAATGTCCGAAGTTTGGTTACAGGTGTACGATGTTAGGGTTAGTGTGAACAGTACTCTCGTTTAAAGGGCAAATATATGCGTGTCCGAGGTTAGGAACACCCGTCCGAAGATAGGAATTATGATCCTAACCTCGGACGTCACAAAATAGTTTATATGCCATGCAAGGTGAAGGTATAGATTTTTTTTTTTTTATGGATTCAGTAGGTAATCTCCCTGGCTACTCAATGACACCAACATAAAACATTTGGTACCATTCTACACATCGTTATTAATTGAAAACGCTAAAAAAGTCCGAAGTTACGGAATTTTACGGTAATTACCACACCATCGCGTCATAAGGAGTTTGAGGGGGTTAAATTGCTAGATACATAGAGGAAGAGGAATGCCAAGTAAAGCTAAACAAAAATATATAAGATATTTTTAACATGAGGTTGCTTATAATAATTTGTACCTCTGCAGTTTCTCCATGGCTAACGAAAAAGGTCACATTCCTAAGAAGCCCCAACCAAAAAGGCCAAGCTTCTGTACAGAAAAAATGCCACACCATTACCCTTATGGTGACCCTATCAAATAATCATAACAACCACACTTCTTAACCCAATTCCCGCGGGGCCCCTCATATGACGGAGACGATTTTCCGGCTATTTTGTAGCCTGTGAGCCAGGCCAGCTTTTGCAAGCAGCACGGATGGACGTCAGCCGGAGCCTACAGGCCCCGCCACGACACTTGAGGTTTGTGTGAGAGAGAGCTCACTTATGTGCAGCGTCACACATAGTGAAAACAGAAAATAATTGGTAATTTTTAGCGATTTCGCCTATCGGATTTGGTAATTTTTAGCAATTTTGCCCTTCGTTTGCAAGATCCTTACAAGAAAACCAGACGTCGTACAGGGATGATTCAGGAGTAATTTGAAAGCTATTACCGTACTTTCATGAATACATAATTGTATTACGCTCTGGCTTTTGCTTATGCATGAAAATGAGCAGGGAATGAAGGCAATTTCGGGCAATTATGCCTACTCGTACAGGAGTCCTTGGAGCGGCTTCGGTCGCGCCGGGAATTTCCACACCTCTCACACCACACACACACATCACACAGTTTTTCCTACACCGAGAAATGACTCTCCGGCTGTCATTTCTTGAAGACTTCTTCTAGCCGGAGACATTGAGAGCAACCCAGGACCCACCTACACATACATATGTCCAACTTGCTCAAAATCCATCACTTCGAGTCGCCACACTAAGGGTTCAGTTCTCTGCAATTCATGCAGGAACTGGACCCACTTCACCTGCACAACACTTGCCTCCAAGAAACACTACACGAACACCTGAACCTGTTCCTCATGCCCATCCCTCTCCCAGTCAAATCCCTCGCCTAAAACCCGTCCACCTCTCCTCCCCAACCCACCTAACCTTCCCATATCATCCACTCCCCCCCCTAAAACCCGTCGACCTCTCCTCCCTAACCTTCCCATACCATCCACATCCTCAACTCAACACACCACACCCCAACCTAATCCATTCCAACCCCCATCTCCTGCTCCCCAATCCCCACCTCCACCTCACCCATCCCAACCCCCAGCCCCTCCCTCACCCCCACCCCCACCCCCTCCTTCACCCCCACCCCATCCTCGTGCAGCAGCACCCAACATACATCGTGCACATAACATTAACATTCTCCAATTGAACAAAGATGGCATCAACGCAAAGAAACACAAACTCTCACACTTCATCAAACAACACAACATACACATTGCCATCTTACAAGAAACAAAACTCCGCACAACACAAAAAACACCCACATTTCATGATTTCACCACCATCAGACAAGACTGGGCTGTCGGCGGAGGCGGTGGACTCGTCACCCTGGTACACAAAGAAATATCATACATAGTTACCAGTGTACAAACCAAATCCCTCCTCCCCCCAAATGATAACACAACAGAAATACAATCAATTAAAATACGCACTGGCAACAACTCCAACATAACCATCATAAACACATACATCCCCTACAGTACCAAATGAATACAGACCACACTTACAACACATCACAAACACCCCACACATCATCCTGGGTGGTGACTTCAACGCCAAGACGTCGGCCTGGTTTGTCGACAACCCCGACACAGACAGAGGGCTGGTACTACAAAACCAAACTGATAACCTCATCATCCTTAACCCGGGAACTGCGGGGAGACTCTTAAGAGTTCCCCCGGCGGACTGCGGGAAGACTCTTGAGAGTAAGTAAAACAAAAAATCAACTTTTGACATCGATTTTTTATTTTTTTTTTTATTTTTTTTTTATTTATTTATTTTTTTTTTTTGGCCCCTGGGCCATGCAAAATCTCAGTCCTCTACCTCCCCTCCTTCCCCACTTTCCTCCTCTCCTTCAGTTATCACCTATTTTCCCTATTATTCCCTTATTCTGAGGTATATTTTCGTGCTAACATTAGCGAGTTGCAAGCAGGGTGTTGTCATCACTGATGGCAAGCGAGTTTTCACTCGTTTTATTGTTGTTTCAGGTTAATACCTTTATAATCAACCCATAATAGGCGCATATGGATAAGTATTAATGCTATTAATGGTACAATGAATATTTTAGTGACGGAAACACCTCAAATACGTCAGCACAGGGGGACGTTTCCAATTACCCCCATGCGCACTTGTTAGGTTAACGACATCCATCAACATACCCATATTCTTCACCAAGCCCTCTATAACCCATCATCTCCAGACATCACCTTTTGCTCCCCAGAACTCGCCCCCACAACATCCTGGAGGGTGGTCAGAACCTTAGGCTCTGACCACCTCCCGATCATTATCACCACCAAAACCAGACTCACCCCAGCTAGCCACAAACACACATACACCAATTATAAAAGAGCTAACTGGGAAGCATTCACAAATGAGACAGAACAACACTTCACAACTCTAAACTCCTTGGTGCTCGCTCCTGTATTGGCAAAAAAATTCCGTCTGTGTACTCATACCTCATGCTTCCCAGTACCCTGGAAAGAAGCAAACATCCATCCAGTTCCTAAAAAAGGTGCCTCTTCAGATCCATCAAACTACAGACCAATAGCTATAACTTCCACTCTTGGTAAAGTCTTTGAAATTATATTAAATAATCACATAATTAAGCATCTTGAGAAAAATAAATTAATCAGTGATAGGCAATATGGTTTTAGACGATGTCGATCAACTGCAGACATGCTTTGCCTTCTTACGCATCAAATCAACCAAGCTACAGACTAACATGGTGAAACACATACAATAGCACTGGATATATCAAAGGCATTTGATAGAGTCTGGCATCAATCCTTATTGTCGAAGATGTCACACTACGGCCTTGCATCATTAGTTCCACTAATTTCTTCTTATCTTCATAACAGAAAAATACGTGTATTGGTAGATGGCCTTTATTCTCAATTTCACTCAATAAATGCTGGTGTTCCCCAGGGATCAGTTTTGGCCCCAATTCTATTCCTCATTCATATCAATGATCTCATATCTACCACTCATAATCCAATACATTCCTACGCAGATGACTCAACACTCCACAGTTCCTTCACATTTACCAATTCTTTCACCCAACCCGATCTTATAAATTCAAAAATAAACACTGCAATTTCTCTGAACCAGGACCTTTCTAGAATTAATGGATGGGGACAAAAGAATACAGTTTCCTTTAATGCACAGAAAACCAAGTACTGTACATTCAATTTTCTAACCGACAGAATCTCACTGACTCCCATATATTTTTTAATGATGTAAATATTCCCACTTCCCCTAGTATTGACATTCTCGGTGTAACATTAACTACTAACTTGAGCTGGACACATTATGTTAGAGGCATTGCTAAGAATGCCTCTAAAAACTGGGACTCCTGTACAGAGTTCGAGAATTCTTCACTGACGAGCAGTTGGCCGTGATATATAAAAGTCATGTGCGTTCTCAGATGGATTACTGTTCACCTCTGTGGGGTGGAAGTGGAGTGGTTGCATTGAGGCAGTTGGACAAAATTCAAAATAAAGCTATTAGATTAATCAATAACCCTGCAATCACACAGGACCTTCCTACATTATCCATACGAAGAAACGTTGCATCCCTTGCATTATTCTACAGATATTTTCACAGCAATTGTTCCGAGGAACTTGCTTCAATTGTGCCGCCTCTCCACATCTTTCCCCGTAGAACTAGGGCAGCTGAGAGCGCCCATGAATTTACACTTTCTCCTCCACAATGCAGAACTTCTGCTTATCAGAATTCATTTATCCCCAGAGCTACTACTCTTTGGAATTCACTTCCCTCGAATTGCTTTCCACAAACTTACAATCTACAAATGTTTAAATCCAGTTGTTACAAACATTTTATGAATGGAGGATGCCTTTAGGCACATGGACCTTTTTGTTTTGTCTGTGTTTTGCCTTCCTCCGTTCATTGTCTCAAAAAAAAAAAAAAAAAAAAAAAAAAAAAAAAAAAAAAAAAACAGTACACCCATCACTAACATCAACAATGTTGTACACATACTCAATAAAACTATCCAAAACGCTGACAAGAAACACATTCCAAGAGGTAACAGAAAAAGACACAACCCCAACTTCACACCAGAAATTCAAAACCTCATCAGACAACGCGACATACTGAAACACTCCCCAGCACCCCACACACAAGACATCACACAACAAATCCAAGCACTCAACACCCAAACTAACAACAAAATACAAGAACAACAAAAACTAAATTGGAATAACTTCCTACAAACACTTGATCACAAAACAAACCCCAACAAACTCTACAAAACACTAAACAGCATCACACTTTCCAACAGCAACACAACACAATCACATGCTGCAATCACAACAACAGACTCTACTCCTTCATGTAAACAACAAGCAAACACTCTCATCAATCACTTCTCACATGTCAGCCACCTAAAACCTCACAAAGACAACCGACGTGTCATCCGACGTAAGAGACAATTCCCCACAGACCCTGACTATACACCCTTCACCAATCACCAGACAAAGCATATCATCAACAATCTCAAGCACTCACCCGCTTGTGGCCTAGACAACATAAGCAACATACACCTCAGACACCTGGGACCACAAGGCATACAAGCACTCACTAACATATCAAACTACAGTTATTCACACAACACAATACCAGACATTTGGAAGCATGGTCTCATCACCACATTCCCCAAACCCAACAAAGACCCCACGCTACCCTCCTCGCACCGCCCTATCACACTCCTTTGCTCCCCCTCCAAAGTCATGGAACGCCTAGTATTACAACTAATTACACCCGACCTACCCCTAGCTCCAACACAACATGGCTTTAGGCCACTGCACTCCACAAACACTCTTCTCACAGACCTTACACAAAGAGCTTTTGACGGCATCAACTCAGCTAGACCACCACACAGATCACTATTAGCCACACTCTACATTAGTAAAGCCTTCGATGCCATCCCCCGCCACAACCTAACAAACAAAATCTACAACACAAACATGCACAACAACACAAAAAGGTGGCTGGCCAACTTCCTAGCAGGCAGATGTGCACACGTATCTTTTGCCGGTCAGTCATCTAAAATCTGAAACTTTCCAAACGGAGTCCCACAAGGATCCGTCCTATCGCCCGCACTCTTCAATCTGTACATGCACGATATAACTACACCCAATACGCCCCAAATAAACTTAGCCTCCTATGCAGATGACATAACACTCACATGCACACACCATGACCCAAAAAGAGCAACAGATCTCCTTCAACCCTATCTCAACACACTACATGGCTAGTGCACTACAAACAGACTTAATCTAGCCCAGCCAAATTCACCGCAACCCTGCTCACAAGCTGGACAGAACACGAATACATCCCTCAACTCACCATAAACAACACACCCCTAACACATACACACACACCCAAAATCCTAGGAGTAACATATGATACTCATATGACATTCAAACAGCACACCACAAACATTAAAAAGAAACTGACACCCAGACTTAACGCCCTCAGGTCACTTGCTTACACAAAATTTGGACACAACAAAGAAACTACCACCACAGTATATAAACAATACATAAGATCAGTGATGGAATACGCAAGCCCAGCCTGGGCTTCTAACCTAGCTGAAACACATCATAAGACCTTACAGACTATTCAAAACAAAGCCCTGAAGATCATTACAGGCTGCACAGCTACTGCACCCACAGATCACCTACATCAAGAAACCAAAATCCTCAAAGTCAAAGACCATCTGGACATGAGAGGCACTCAATTCCTGGCAGCAGCCTCCACGAACCAAGACCACCCACTAAACTACATGGCAACACACCCACACACACCAAGAAATATCAAAACAACACCCAGCACACGGTATCACACACAATTACTGTCCTCTCTCCCTCCCTGCCCACCCCGAACCAACTTCCAGAAGCACATCCATACTCATATCTCTCGCCGATCCATCCACTCACTCACAGACAACACGCAGCTGCAAGCACGACCTCCCGAAATCCATCCTTCCGAATCCTCCCTTCCTCGCGAGGACAGAGTCCACCTGGCCAGGCTGAGATGCGGACACCATCCAGCTCTCCTGAGCTATCAGAAGAGACTGGATGACTCCGTTGTCGACGCCTGCCCGGGATGTAACACAGCACCCCATACCATTAAACACATCATAGAAGACTGCATTTCACACAACCACTTACGCCAGCAACACAATCTACACTCAATGAGAGCTCTGTGGGAAAGCCCAATCGTGGCCATGGCCTTCCTCAGGGACTCGGGGCTGTTCGGCCAGGCAGCTTAGGGAACAACAACAACAACAACAACTCTTACAGGATTAATAGCTTTAACCAAAATGGTCACACTCCTTAACCCTTGTCTAGCGGGATGTTTTGGGCTATTTTGGGCATATTCAGGCCCTCCTGAATGATCAATCAAGTATCTGCATAAAAAGAAATGTATTCAGCAAAAAACTAGGCGCTAAAAGCTTCAAAATGAGACCAGAACGAGCTACGTAGCACTCGTGGTTCTCATGCAGTGGTGCCACCAACATGGGAGTTTAGCATATAGCGGCATATTTTTTCCCACTACGCTCACTACTGGTAACACTGCCGGCCTCTCGAGAACAGAGGGAGCGTGAGTCAGTGGGTGGCGGTAAGCCCTGGGTGTCGGACGTGTGGCCTGCTGCGCTGCCGGCCATTTGCACTCGATTTTAACCCTTTAAAAGCCTTAATAATGCTCCTAACTTGCTGCAAATTGGTGCACGACTTAAGTCGATCGCCGCTCTTTAAGGGTTAATGGTCTAAATGGCCATAGCCAAAATGGCTACACTATATTCCTTCTGTACTTTCTCCATGCCCGATAAGATACATGATATTTTGATATATGTGGCACAGCCCTTGTATCCAACACAATACCCTGCGTGCAATCCCGCTCAAACCCTGCACAACGTTGCTTGCAACTTTAATTATTATTATTATTATTATTCTGTTTAGCCCCATTAGTTTTAAATATTTTAAGACATTCGCCCCATTAGTTTGTTGATATTAAGACCTTTCATCCCATTTCTTTATCAACCTAAAAACCTTTTGTGCCATTTAGGAGTCGATTATTTTCTGGTAAGCGATAGCGAGCCTGTAATTTTGGAGGAACCTCCTTCGGCCGGGACATTCCTCTACCGAAAAATGTACAAATTAATAATTCGAAGGGAGATCTTCAGGATGTGTTATCTTTTCTTTTATTTTGTTATTTTTGTTATTTTTTTTAACTTAATGGAGGCCTAAAGCTCGGGTCACACATACACGTTCTAACGTTCCGTCCGTCCCCGACCAAGAAAATAACTTCTGTGTGTGTCCGTGTATGTCCCGTGGGTGTCCCGGCATAACACGTTTTCTGGCAGTTGCCCCAACCCACACGGACCATTTTATGCATGCATAAAAAGGACGCCGCCTAGGCGCTTTTTATTAAGAGGTCGGGGCCGGACGGGACGTTAGAACGTGTATGTATGACCCGAGCTTAAGGAGGAAGCTAACTCAGTAATAAAGACCTGAATAAATACAGCACTAAATATACCCTTACTAACCATACTGTAAGCAGCTGTGCGGTGGCGCTAATAAGTCATGTCTCAGCTGTCATTACGTTTGGCTCGCTCTGTGCTGCATTAATGACTCAGATGTTGAATAGAATGGACAAGTGTAGGAGCATGGATATATACGGTATCTCACTCGAAACGAATATATAACGTTTTATATATGTCTGATAGCAATTATTGATCAAAACCTACTTGGTGCCGAGATATGACTTATTAGGCCGACTGTACAGTCGCACTAATAAGCGATGTCTCGGCACCAAGTATGTTTTGATCAATAATTGGTATCAGCAATATCTAAGCTTAATTTGTGTTCATATCGAGTGAAATATACAAACATGTTCCTACACTTACCCACCTTATTCAATATCTGGCAGACATTAATACAGAACAGAGCAAGCCAAACGTTATGACAACTGAGACATAACTTATTAGGCCGACTGTACATGCTTCCTATGTTACTTAAGGGGGGATGGGCCGGTTTTCTGGACCACTTTCTCCCTCATGTTTAGCCCCATTAGTCTTCAGATGCTAAGATGTTTGCCATATTAGTTAGTCGATTTTAAGACCTTTCGCCCCATTTCTTCGTCAATACTTAGACCATTCGTGCTATTTAGGTGTCGATTTTTGTTCCCTGGCGAACGATAGTGAGCCTGTAATGTTGGAAGAACCGGCCTTCGGCCGGTACATTTTTCTACCGAAAAATGTACAAATTAATCTAGAAGGGGGATCTAATGGATATTTTTTTTTTATTTGGTGGAGGTCTAGGGAGGAAACTAGAAAAATAATGAATACATGCAAAAATGGGAGGACACTAGAAAAATAATGAATATATACAAAAATGGGAGGAAACTAGACAAATCATGAATACATGCCTTGGGGTATTAATGTCTGAAAATATGGGTTTCAAAGTACATAACCAGGTCAAAGTGGCGGCTGCGAAACGTCCAACGGGTTGGATTCTGCGTACTTTTAAAACACGCGGTGAATTGCCTATGATAACACTCTTCAAATCTCTAGTGCTACCGCGGCTTGAATACTGTAGCGTATTAACATCCCCATACAAAGCAGGTGAAATAAATGACGTAGAGAGTACAAAGAAATTTCACTTCGCATATAAGTTCGATAAAACATCTACACTATTGGGAGCGTTTAAGAGCACTGAATCTGTACTCACTGGAACGTAGAAGAGAACGTTACCTAATAATATACACATGGAAAATCGCAGAGGGTTTAGTACCAAACCTACATACTCCGATAGTCATGAAATTCAGTGATAGGAGAGGCTGGGAATGCGAAATCCCCCGGATGAATAACAGGGGTGCTATGGGCTCTCTGCGAGAGGGCTGGTTATCACACAGAGGCCCACGTCTCTTCAACAAACTCCCACGGCGAGTAAGAGACATGAGGGACATCTCGTTAGACAACTTCAAGAGAGCCCTAGATGTCGAACTGCAAAAAGTGCCAGACGAGCCCATCCTCGCAAGGGAGCGAGCTGTCGCTTCAAACAGTCTACTGCACCAAATCACCACCCATAACGAGGGGCGTCGCGCTCCTTGGTGCCGCTAGAAGAGCGGCAAACACATCAAAAGGTATCAAAAGGTATCAAAAGGTATGCAAAAATCGGGCCAAAAGTGAACCATCCCCTCTTAATATCTTGTACTACAGGCACTTCCCGGCACCCACCAAAGCTTTAGGGGGTATACTGTATATTGGTCCACTTATTTATTGACTTATTGTTTATCTACCTCCCTACATCTAAATCAAGCTTAAAAAATATCCCCAAGATTCTCCTTCTACATAAATTTGTGCATTTTTTGGTAGAAATATATCCCAGCCAGTTCTTCATACAATTACAGGCTTGCTTTCGCTCGCCAGGAAAAAGCGACACCTACATGGCACGAAAGGTCCTAATATTGACAAAGTAATGGGGTGAAAAGTCTAAAAATCGCCAAGCTAATGGAACGAACATCATAAAATCTCAAAACTATTTGGGCTAAACATAAGGAAAAAGGGGGTCCAAAAAGTAAATACCTTAACCCGTCTTTATTTTTGTTTCTGGCTACTATCAGATGATGTTATTCGGTTTAAAAAGGGCCACCAGCAATTGTCAGGCATCGATCTAGCTCACTTAACCCTTTTTACTACCACAGATCCTTCTTAATTTGCACAAAATCGTCTAAATATATATATTTTTGTTTTTTTTTAATCCTTCTTTAGCGGCGCGCATCATATGTCGAGTGAAAGAAATTTGGACTATGTGGCGGCTCACAACATAAGTCGTGTGGCATTTTCAGCACGTAATGTTGCTGAGAGAGAGAGACAAGTGGTGGCAGGAGAGTAGCGAGCGTATGACTGCTCCAGACCACCGCGGTGGACCAACTGACATGAATCCCACCCTCCTCCACCCTCTCACACTCGCTACACAGTGAATTGTTTAGGGAAAGTACCGAATTACATGGTTTTTGCACTCGTGTTGCGCGATTGTTGCAAGAGAACTAGCGGTCATACAAGGATCGTTGGGGTGTCATTGGAAAGCTCTGTTGATGCCCTTTCAGGGATATATACTTGTTTTACGCTCTGGGTCTTATTTAGGCATGAAAATGATCACGTAAACAGCCCTATTTTGGGTAAAAACACCCCGCTGGTGGCTACATATTATTTACCGCCTAGGCCGCTCGTTAGGTGTTAAGAGACAATGAACGGATGAAGGAAAAACACAGATAAAACAAAAAAGGTCCATGTGCCTAAAGGCATCCTCCATTCATAAAATGTTTGTAACAACTGGATTTAAACTGTTGTAGATTGTAAGTTTGTGGAAAGCAACTCGAGGGAAATGAATTCCAAAGAGTAGTAGTTCTGGGGATAGGCTAAATGAATTTTGATAAGCAGAAGTTCTGCATTGTGGAGGAGAAAGTGTAAATTCATGGGCGCTTCCAGCTGCCCTAGTTCTACGGGGAAAGATGTGGAGAGGCGGCACAATTCTCCCTACCAATAAATGCCTACAGTGGACGATAGGGGCGCTGAACGCAAGGTTTACCGCGGTGCATTGTGAGAAATGGGCGACATCGCGGAGCTATCCACCCTCCCTCTCCTTCAACAATTCTATAATATATGCAGTTAGTCGAAATTTCTGTAGCTGACACATACTTTGTTGTATGCATACTTTTGTTTTATATATTTTAAAATCACCCATATTCATAAATAACGTATATTTACAATACAAAGTCAGCAGCTATTTTCCCGCCAATTTTGTTATGATAATTAATCAGCTCATAATTATGTTTGTAGTCATTATCAGCTGCATATGGACTTTCCCTTTATTACTATAGGCCTACAATATAAGCACTTAGTGTAGTCGTATACTGTATAATAAAAACGTGTAGAATCACACAAAAATTTAGATAAACTGTGCATATCCTAGGTGTTGGGTATAGTGATGTCTAAAGTCGTAGCTCTAGCGCTAGTTCAGAAGCGTCCACCAGAGGTCTCAAAGGAATTGTTGGTAGGGAGAATTGAAGAAAGTTCCTAGAAACAATTGCTGTGAAAATATCTGTAGAATAATGCAAGGGATGCAACGTTTCTTCGTATGGCTAATTTAGGAAGGTCCGTGTGATTGCAGGGTTATTGATTAATCTAATAGCTTTATTTGAATTTTGTCCAACTGCCTCAATGCAACCACTCCACTTCCACTCCACAGAGGTGAACAGTAATCCATCTGAGAACGCACATTACTTTTATATATTACGGCCAACTGCTCATCAGTGAAGAATTCTCGAACTCTGTACAGGAGTCCCAGTTTCTTAGAGGCATTCTTAGCAATGCTTCTAACATAATGTGTCCAGCTCAGGTTAGTAGTTAATGTTACACCGAGAATGTCAATACTAGTGGAAGTGGGAATATTTACATCATTAAAAAATATATGAGATTCAGTGAGATTCTGTCGGTTAGAAAATTGAATGTACTTGGTTTTCTGTGCATTAAAGGAAACTAGATTCTTTTGTCCCCAATCCCCATTCATTAATTCTAGAAAGGTCCTGGTCAGAGAAATTGCAGTGTTTATTTTTTAAATTTATAAGATCGGGTTGGGTGAAAGAATTGGTAAATGTGAAGGAACTGTGGAGTGTTGAGTCATCTGCGTAGGAATGTATTGGATTATGAGTGGTAGATATGAGATCATTGATATGAATGAGGAACAGATTTGGGCCAAAACTGATCCCTGGGGAACACCAGCATTTATTGAGTGAAATTGAGAATAAAGACCATCTACCATTACACGTATTTGTCTGTTATGAAGATACGAAGAAATTAGTGGAACTAATGATGCAAGGCCGTAGTGTGACATCTTCGACAATAAGGATTGATGCCAGACTCTATCAAATGCCTTTGATATATCCAGTGCTATTGTATGTGTTTCACCATGTTGGTCTGTAGCTTGGTTGATTTGATGCGTAAGGAGGCAAAGAATGTCTGCAGTTGATCGACATCGTCTAAAACCATATTGCCTATCACTGATTAATTTATTATTCTCAAGATGCTTAATTATGTGATTATTTAATACAATTTCAAAGACTACCAAGAGTGGAAGTTATTGCTATTGGTCTGTAGTTTGATGGATCTGAAGAGGCACCTTTTTTAGGAACTGGATGGATGTTTGCTTCTTTCCAGGATACTGGGAAGCATGAGGTATGAGTACACAGACGGAAAAATGTTGCCAATACAGGAGCGAGCACCAAGGAGCAATTCTTAAGTACTATTGGAGGAATTTCATCTGGACCAGGAGCTTTATCTACTGAGAGATTCTGCAAAATAGTTTTGACATGTCTGGTGTGGATCTTAAGTGAGGGAATTTCAGGCGAATTAAAATTAAGTACAGGGACATCTTGATTTATTTCATCTAATTATTATGTTCCTTCCAACAACCAACTATACTCCTAAAATCGATTAATGAAATTTACAAACACATGTGGCAATCCGTGGATTCGAATCCAGGATGCTCACACCGAAAATCAACACCTTATGCATCGCACCACGAAGACAGTTAAAGAATGGTGGACGGTTGAGTTGGTGGAGAAAATATCCGCAAGAAGGTTAGCTTTACCTCGTGGGTCACTTACAAGATTGCCAATCAGAGATTTTAATGGTGGAATGGATGAAGCAGTAGTGAAGTTGGATTTGAATGAGTTAAGAGTAGACCAAAATATTTTGTTATCATTTGGATTATTTAGAAGTTTATTTGCCTGCTTGTGGAGAAAGTTTGATTTAGTTAGATTTAATACAATTTTGGCATGATTTCTGATGTTTTTAAAGTAATTAAAGGCTTCATGTGTTTTTGATCTTGTGTATGCATTGAAGGCTATTGCTTTTTGTTCAGTTACTCTAGCACAATTATGGTCAAACCATTTAGGTGAATTAGATCTTTTACTGTACTTTTGATGAGGAATAAAAGTTTCCATTCCAATTTTTATAAAATCTTGTATGTGGCTCAAGGTGGAGTAGTCCATGAGCCAAGACCCGAATTTTGGGATATCGGTACCACCCGGGGTGACTAATTCTCTTAGGTGTTTTTAGCTTGCTACATGTCTCTAGTTTATGTTTTGATATGATAGCCCTTGCACATTGGTAGCTTAATGGTCGTTATCACTTCTTGAATAGACATACCCTACCGAAAATTCCGAAATTTTTTAAAATGTCAAATTTGGGGACAGGAATGCCTAAATGTCAACAAAATGCATATAGTAATTGTCACATTTAATACAAGTCCTGTAAATACACACTAAGCATGCCATGGGCTTGTACATACTATTATGGCAAATTACTACTCCTAAATATCATCTACATCAGACTCGGAATCTGACTGTTGTGCCACCGGCTCTTCTTCAATAGCCGTGTTCTGACATGTCTGTAACCTGCACATGTCCGTGCATTTTAGACCATTGCTGAGGCAAGTACACTTAGGGAGTTCGCATGACCGCACACACTTGCAAGACAGTAGCTGCATAACAGCATCTGGTGCTGGTGAGCCTCGCATCCAGTTGACGGCAAGCTTACCGTCCTCATCTGTCATCCAACCGCAGTCTGTTGGGTTCGCAACAAATGGCTGGCTCTGAAGACTTCTCCTCCAGATCGCAGCCTGGTAGTTTGCACGCAGTGCATGCATGAAGAGGCAGTCCTCACAAGGAGGGAGTTGACTTGACTCTACCTCTCCACATCTTGCACAGAACAGCTCATACCGAAGCTTGTTTACCTTAGTTGTGTGGGTAGATGGTAGGTACATGTGGCAGGTGATTTCCTGTAGCTTCTCAAAGAGTTCAGGAGACACTTCCCATGAGCGTCCAAGTTCGTGAAAAGCATCCTGGTATGTCTTGTCCATCTTCACCTGCTTGAGTGTCGTCATCTTCCCTCGGCCAGCGAATGCACTGACGGTATCACAGCCTGTAAAGGCATGCATACCAATCAATGAATCACACACGCTGCCTCCCAGTGTGCGGCTCAGTGTGGTGATATCCAGGAATCTTGTCCGGTTCTTCGTCCCGCACTTCTGGAACAGATGGGATGGGATCTTGTGGCACATGCCAAGACACAACACCATGACGTCTGTATCTTCTGCAGTGATGATGACAGACTTGTTCCCAGATTCTGCTGCATGAAGTGCATGGAGAAGAAGGCATGTGTCTGCTTCTTCTTGAGTTGACTTAAGCTCAGGAGCCTCTTCCCACTGCTCTTTGGTGATCTTGAAGCAGCGCTGCTCACATGTGACATACAGCTCCTTGTCCTTGAGCTTCTCCCTGTGCTGTGGTGCCTTCCATTCTTCTACCAAGAACTTGATAAGACTTGCCTTGTTGGAGGAACTACCGAGTAACTTTCTCCACTGCTGGATGTTGTGCCCAGGTTGAATGTTCTTGAAATGAATTCCTGTGCCTGCACTTCTTTTGGCTCGTTCTGCATCCTTGATGGATGTCTCCTTGTAGATATCAAACACAACATCAAAGCGCCTGCTCTTAGCACCTTCATGAACAGCGTGACTCAGTGCTGTACCTGCAAGCTGTGAAAAAGTTTTGTCGTTTCCCTTCAGTTTGTGGACCAGGCTCATCCCATCAATTATGGTAGCAGAGGGCTCGGGTATCACTTCTGCAGGAGAAACATTCCTCTCTAACTCCTTTGCTAGGGCAGCCTTGTTGGTCTTGCGGAGAGACCCATCACCGCTGGCAAGTGCCCAAGGCAAAGGCCCAAGGGGATGAGCCAAGACATCACTCATTTTGAGCTTTCTGTTCTCGGCAACAAGGATCATCTGGCCAAATAGGTTCCTGTCAGCCTTTAAGATAGCCTCCTTGGTATGGTCTTGTGAGCGTGGCTTCATTCTGATGTTAGTGAACGTTCTCAGTTTCGTCTTCGTCATCGTGTCATGAAACTGTATAGTTGGAATGTCATCCTTTGAGCATTCCAGCTTCTGGATACAAAGGGCTGTATCGATCTCCTCAAACATTGAGTAAGACACACAGTGACCAAGACGATTCAGAGTTCGGATCAGTTCTGTGTTTCCTGTCAAAGACTTTACAGCATTGGTCAGCAGTACGTGCTTGGGTGGTTTTGTCTTGCCACTGGTAACAGCAAAGACCAAGTCACTGCCAAAGGAAGTGGCAAGACGTTGAGCTCTTTCAGAGGGAGTTTCACACTCACACTCTCCTGTCAGCAGGGTGTGCAGGAATTGAGTGACTGCTGCAGGAATGACATTCTGATCTGTATCGGGAGGCCATGGCTGACTCACATCTTGTTTATTGATCTCATTCCTCAGCTGCATTCCTGCTTTGGTTAAGACATCTTCAGAGTTAGCTGCTCTTGCTTCTTGCAGGTCTTTTGCCATTTTGTGTGCTTGCCGGGCAAGGTCGTCCATTGAGAGGCTGCGTGGATAGATTAGAAGCTTTCCTTTCTCATCTGGGACAAAGCGTAGTGATTCTCCAAACTCGGTTTCAATCTTTCGGCGAACATGTTTCTTTGTCGCTGGTTTCAGTTGGATAATACCACGGGACATCATGGATCTCTCAAGCCTAGATGTGAGGTTTGTCATAGGCAGTACCTCTGGGTTGGGGAATAATTTGGTCCTTATATACAAGCAGAGTTCCTCGAGGGCTTCTGTCTCAACCTCTTCGTAGCGTGCTTCCTCGCTTTCTTCCTGATTTTCACCTGCACCCGACCTGGCGGCCGCTGGGAAATCATCTTTTGTGAAGAGTTTGTAGCACGACTTGTGGTAGTGACCCTCTGCAGCAACAAGGTCTCTGCTAACTAAACCAAGGATTCTCTGGTTGAGTTTCCTTATTGCTGCTCTGCGAATCTTCTCATCTGCTCGTAGCTCAACACACTGTATGAGTGGCTCCCTTGTCTTTGTTGTTTTTATGTACTTGCTTGACTTCTCGCAGAAGATACATCCTTTGGCATACACCCTGCTAGTACTAGGGGCATCCCTTGATGCCCTCCTCCTGGGGTCGACGCTTGCTGATTCTATCTTGACACCCTTGGCAAGGATAGAATCCAGTGACTTCTTCATTGTAAAGAGACTACGACATTTACGGTGATAATGTATGTGTGGTATTCCTCCTTCTTCAAGGCCCTTGGCTGCTTCCAGGACTGGATCATGCTGCCTGATTTCTGCAGCCCTGAGCAATGTGTTCCAGGAGTCCAAATCCTGTGGTGACACCAGAGCATCGCTGTCATCATCAGAGCAGTGGATGATACAGTCGATCCGTGCTCTCTTCCTCGCAGATGGTTCCATCCTGCCGTCAAACAGTCGACACACACCTGCAAAAAATATCACCATTAAACCATGAACAAACAAACACATTACATGGAAACCACTCTACATATGTTTGCTCCTTCCAATAATAAATTATCCCCAAAATATAACCAAAAATCCCCAAATATGAAATAAACCCCTAAATATGGAGAAACTTGAAATACACATCGGAATAATTCTTGTAGAGAATCAAATAAGCTACAAGAGCTGTTAGAATATATTTTTCAATGTTCCCCATATTTAAGGATTTATTCTAGATTTAGAGGAAAATACCCAAAATATAGAGTATATTCCGAAATATGAGGAAATTTGAAAAATACCTAGGAACAACTCTGGTAGAGAATATAATTCTACATAGGTGTTCAAAGTTTCGCGATGATTGTATGATGGATTTTAAAGAAAATGAGGAAAACGCCGAGCGTCACGCTAAAAATCTTTATTTTTGGGTAGCGCCCCTATTGCATCAAAAAAATTAGACTAAGCTACCAGTGCGAGAAGGCTATCATATCTTAATGTACTTACAGTCACTCTATAAACATTTTAGTACCATTCGTGTTTAGTCACCCCAGGTGGTACCGATATCTGGCCTGGCTCATGGACTATTAGGAGTATAGTTGGTTGTTGAAAGGAACATAATAATTAGAAGCGATTAAAGGGTGTGACGCATGTCGAGTATGAGCATGCTGTACAGAACGCCCAGTCAGGCCCCACTCTCGCTAGGATCGTCAGGGCAGGAACTTTGGCTGTAGTCTGTGTAGAGTTTCCTAACTTAGTTTATGTGAGCCGTTGTACTATAAGTATTACAAATATGTATTTTGTTTTCATCTGAGTCAACGAGTTCTATTTTATATCATTAGTTATAAGTATTGTGTGTGGGACTTATATGTAATGATGAGAGGAGAGAGAGAGAGATATTACGTAACGGGGACCAGTGAGTGCGCCACGCGGGCAGATAGGCCTAATTCCCTCCTCCCTCCTCCCTTTCAGCGCGTGGGAAGTTCTTTGTCGATCCCAGATTGAGAGAGAATATGACGTCATGATTGCCAGTGGGCGGTCCTTAAGTAGTTTGAGATATGCCGCTAGAGGGCCGAGTATAAAAAGAGAGGTTCTTGCCACCATTCTTCAGAACTCATCAGGCAAAGCGACCTCTCATATCCCTTGCAACTATCCATATTCTTCCGACTGGTGTGAACTTTCTCTACTCTCTGAACAGCCTATCTTCTTCTCTTCTCGTCCCTGTTTAACCTCCATGACCCCTTTGGTGCAGATTTAGTCAGCCAAAGTATTATCGCTTGAGTTCTCACGAGATAAGTGCCTGTTAGATAGCCTATTTTTGGAAGGGTTAACTAGAATAGGATTGATTGATGTTTGTTGCACTCGTATATGCATTTCCCTGTGTGCGATTATTCATGTTCCTGTTTTCTGCTGGTTTAGGCAATGCTAGACTGGGATAGGGTTTCTGAGTTGTGATTTCCTATGAGTACTAGGTTGCGGTTGAACCAGTACAATTGCAACGGAGACGTGGAACGCCTAGGTGGTCTTTCTGACTGTGTACCGTGGGAGTTTAGCACTGTGTTGCGAGTGAGGGCTTTTGCCTGTGCCACCCAACACTGTGCTATCTCATTTGCTTGACTTTGAGAGGATCGCCAGGAGAGAACCAGATACTAGTGATCTGGATCTCTCAAGAGAGCATCCCGTCAATTACCGTAATTTGGCCGCACAGTCTTAAGGACCTCGCTAGGCTACGAGCCGCTTGCTCAGCCATTGTCTCTTAACCTTAGATATCCCAGCTAGACTTTGCTCGACCAGCAGATACAGCTTAGTATTGAAGCTTCTCCTTATGTATATTATTGTTTAAGCACTATTGATTTCATGTGTGGCACGCTTAGCTACTTCAGAGATTAGTGGCCCACGAGCACAATCTTAGTAGGCTATTGCTAGTGCATGGTCGGAGTACTTCTTCTTAATGTTTGCCATATCCTATTGCTTATTCTTATAATTCTTCTTATGTCAATTTAAAGCCTTTAATTACCAGTGAGTTATTCATTAAATTGCTGTTCAAAATCCGATACTTACTTCTTATGAGTATTCGAGAAGCATCTAACTTATCAGAAGATTCCTTGCTTGATGCTCGAGGACTATTGTTTAACGTAACGTAATAGTGCCGATCCGAAGTAGAGGGTGGAGGACTTCTTAAGTTCTTAGTTCAAGGGTGGATTACTTCGGCTTCGGCCAACACTATTCTTTAGTGTTGTAGTACTTTCTTCTTTGTTTGATTGTTGACCAGACTAGATAACTCCCGTCTAGTTATTAGTCTGTTGTGTGAAACGCTAGTACCGAGTTCTTGTATACCCCGTTATAGCAGATAGAACTCTGGAGTGTAGTGGCGTTTTTTGTTCGGCTGGCAGTACTCTGGGGTTGGGATCGTGTGTTTCCGTTGTGGCAGCGAGCCATACTCGAGTCCTGTATCACCACTACCGCCAGACGCTGCAGACGCTCTGTCAACGCTCTCACGATATCGATCATAATTTGAGTATTAACTACTCATCCTCTTCATTCTTGTGCATGAAAGGTGGTTAAGAGCACGTTTAACCATCCTGTAGCTTAGTAAGCAACACTGCACGATATTTCGCTGTGTATTGACTGATAAACTTTGTGTTTATCACAAGACTCCTGCTCGGACAGGGCGCCACTAGCGCCATCTATTGTTTTGTTTTGCTTTGTAAACAAACGCTCTCTTATTACTATTTTATATAAAATCGTAGCCCCTAATTTTACCCATTACCTACTGTAGTAAGTATCTATTTAACTGCATTGTATGTAAGTAAAGCTTTGCATATTAATTTGCTAATAAACAATATTGTTTGCTAACTAACCTGCCTACAGAGACTAACGCCGACGCCATTTTGTAAACAAACCTTTTGGGGGGATTATACATTAAATTCCAGCAAATTTTGTACCAAATTTAAGTGCATTCATTTATCTTTTCCCCCTAGATATATTCTTGACTTTTTCTCCTCAGACTGATTTTACTTTAAGCTAAGGGTGGTATTTGTACAAACTAACCTAGCCTAACCCAACCTGCCAAGCTTTTGACCTAACCCAAACCTAGCCTAGCCTATAGCCAGCCAATCTGTTTTATTATTAACTCTTGTAGATATTGTATTTAGTATCCTACTGTAGCTATACAGTATATATCTGTAATTTTAGTTGTTGCTTGCACGTTCTTGTAATAACCTTTGACTGATACACTTTTTTTTATCTAAAAAGAGTAGGCTACTGCTTTACTAGGCTACAGTGACACCAGGTCCATCTGTTGACACAGTATATTAACCCCTTGTGTGCAGTCACACTTTATTTTTATATAATCTCTATTTGGTGAATTGTATAGTTAGTTACATATTCTGTTATACATATATTTGTTTAAGGTTAGGTTATCACACCTGGTAGCCTATTTCTGCGAATTTCAATTTTATTATTTTCGGTTAGGCTATTCAACGCTGGTAGCCTATTATTGCGTATTTCAATTTTTAAAAAAACTTTTGGTTAGGCTATCGCCCCTGGAAGCCTAATTCTGCGTATCTCAACATTTTTGTTTTCGGTTAGGCTATCACCCCTGATAACCTATTTCTGCGTATTTCAGCATATTTGTTTTCGGTTGAAGTGATTGAAGTGTTTTTAAAGTGAGTGAAGTGTTTTAAAGTGAGTGAATTGTTTTTTAAGTGAGTGAAGTGATCTGAAGAAAGTGACTGTCACCATGCCTCGCGCTTGTGCGAACTGCGCCGGTAGGTTTGGTGAGTCCATGTTTGCTACTATCGATCTTCAAGACTGCCGGCTCTGCCAACAACGAGAGAATTTTACAGTGAAATTAGATGAAGCCTACAACAAGATCAACGTCCTCACCATGAAGCTGGAATCACTCCAAGAGTTTGTAACACTCAACGTTGGAGTACCACAAACTTCAATTGTCACCGCAACTCCAGCAGCCACCAACGCCCCAACGTCAACTGCCAACAATTCAACGCCTACAGAAGCCACTTCAGCTGATGTATCCGATACTCAAGATACAAATAGTGACTCTCTTCCCCCTCAAGACAACTTCCGTGTCGTGAGGAACAACGTTTGCCCCAAGACCAGGAAACACATACCGATTACCGAGTGTCAAAACCGTTTCCAGATACTCGCAGACTCAGATGACGAAGAGGAAATAGAAGAAGTCCGGCTCGTGGGAGACTCGATGATACGTGGTCAGCTCACAGAGTTTTGCGCCAGGGTACCTAAGACCAGGAAGCGTTTTTGTATCCCTGGTGGTGGTGTGGATGACGTAGTTGCAGCAGTTGACGAAGTATCAAAGCTGGCCCCTGCTAATACAATGTACGTCATCCACGTTGGATCCAACGATGTGCAGCGAACCCGGTCGGAAGATTTGCTTTTAAAGTACCAGCAGCTGATCAAGTCGTTTAAGGAGAAGTCATCAAGGATCATCGTCTCAGGAATCGTCCCCTGGCTCGGTGTAGAGAGCCGATTTTACAACATAGCCACCAGCACAAATCGTTGTCTAGCAAACCTCTGCAGGAAGGAGAACGTGGGATTCGTCGACACCTGGGACAATTTCTACTACGATGACTATTTTTTTCGGACGATGGAGTTCATCTGAACCAGGTGGGAGCAGCACGTTTTGGGCGTCTTCTCAACGATGCGGTGAAGGATTTTCGGAGAAGAAATCGACTCAGCACAGGACAACCAGGAAGGAGGACCGAAGACAGCGAGGACGGCAACCTACAAAGGAATTAAATACTAATCCGTCAAGAACCGCGAATTTGGATAAATCTCCACCAACACGACCCAAATTCAAAACCGTCAGGGATAACGACCGAGGACCGAGGACAGCCATGAATGTAAATGTAGATCCGACCAGAACCAAAAATTCGATGAAAGAACGTTCTGCGAGTTCTAAAACCGCAACTTTAAAGGTTTTCTATGCAAACGCTCGTAGCATACGCAATAAATTTTCAGATTTAGAGGAACTAGTGTTTACAGAAAATTATGATGTGATTGGCATAACAGAATCTTGGCTCAATACAGAAGATAGAGACTTTTTAGCAGAGTATTCACTTCCCGGTTATGTAATGTTTGAGAACAGCCGAATAAATAAAAATGGAGGTGGCGTTTTATTTTATATCAAAGAAAGTCTTAACCCGACCCTCGTGTCAAAACCTCAAATTGTGAACGTCGACACATCTTTTGTGCTAATAAAGAATAATAAAGGTACAAAAATAATACTTGCATTAATATACAGACCTCCAGCTCAATCAGTGCAAACTGACCGAGAAATTTACGAACAAATTGCAGATGTAAGTAACTCACAAGATACCGTAATTTTTGGCGACTTTAATTTACCTGTGACCAAGTGGGGCGATACTCTTACTTCACACTCCGGACTTGACTTGTATACGAACTTGCAAGAGAGTTCGCTTTATCAATTTGTTCGAACGCCGACCCGTGGTAATAACGTTCTTGACATTGTACTTGCAACAAAAGAAGAATTGATAGAGAATTTGAATGTTGGTGATGAATTCAGTAACAGCGACCATCGTACGATAACTTTCACTTTAAAGTTTACTAGTAATGAACCAAATAGTAGCATCGAAAAAGTCCCTAATTTCAAGAAAGCAAACTTCCATAAACTTAGAGCTATGTTTAAAGAAACTGACTGGAGCTTTTTAATTAACAATAACGATATAAATACATCTTGGAAGTTATTCGAAACCACTTACCTAAAAGCAGTGGAAGACTGCATACCATCGAAAATACGGCGTCCAGGCCATAATAATAAGCCCAAATGGTGGAATAAAGATATTTCAAACTGCCTGCTTGCTAAAAAATTTGCTAATGATAGATTAAAATCCTCACAAAATGACGAAGAACGGGTGAAATTTGTAGAGCTACGACGCAAAGCCAAAAAGTTAATTAAGCAAAGTAAAAAGACCTTAGAGTTACATATTGCGAATCAAAGTAAAACAAACCCGAAAGAATTCTATAGTTATATCAGAAAGAAAAAAGTAGTTACTTCAACTGTTGGACCGTTAGTCGATGAAAAAGGAGAATACACCAAAGACGAAGTACAAATGAGTAATGCCCTCAATACCTTCTTTGCATCAGTTTTTACAACCGAAGACCTCAGTGATATCCCTACACCATCGCCGATTCAGATTGATAATTCAGATCTTCTAAGCAATATTACCGTTACAGAGAGAGAAGTATTGAATTGTTTAGATAAACTCAAAGTAAATAAAACGCCAGGACCTGATACAATCTCGCCTAGAGTTCTAAAGGAAGCTAAGAATGAGCTCTCCAAACCACTGACATTACTATTCAATAAATCCTTGCAGTCTGGAACTATGCCTGATCAGTGGAAGCTAGCCAACGTAACACCGATATTCAAAAAAGGCAGCAAATCCCTACCCAGTAACTATCGTCCAATTAGCTTAACCTCAGTTGTATGTAAAATGCTAGAAACGGTCATACGAGACAGACTCGTAAATCACTTAGAGGAAAATAACATACTTAAAGATACTCAACACGGCTTTCGTAAAAAACGTTCCTGTTTAACAAACCTCTTAGACTTCTTCCACGATATCCTCAACCTCTACGATGAGAGTAAAGCTGTAGATATTATATACCTTGATTTTCAAAAGGCCTTTGACAAAGTTCCCCACAAACGTTTACTGCTAAAACTAAAAGCGCATGGAATACAAGACGGTGTGTTGAAATGGATAGAAAATTGGCTCAACAACAGAAAGCAAAGAGTAGTCATAAACGGTAAGGCATCTAAATGGACCAATGTAAGTAGCGGGGTACCCCAGGGATCGGTACTAGGACCAATTCTCTTTCTAATTTACATCAACGACATAGATGAGGGTCTCACCTGCACAATCTCAAAATTTGCTGACGATACAAAAATTGCAAATAGCGTACTCTCAAAAGAACAAGTTGACGATATGCAACACAATCTAGATAAATTGTCATGTTGGGCCCAAATTTGGCAAATGAGTTTCAATGCGGATAAATGTAAAGTACTACATGTCGGATACCTAAATGAGAAAGCAAACTATTCGATGAATGGCACTCAGCTTAAGAATGTAAACAGAGAAACTGATCTGGGAGTAACAATATCGAGTAACCTAAAACCGAGTCAACAATGTTCAGAAGTTGTTAAGAAGGCAAACAAAATAATTGGCTTTATAGGCAGGTCATTTGAGCATAAATCCAAAGAAGTTATCCTAACCCTTTACAATTCCTTAGTCCGCCCTCTTCTGGAATACTGCGTTCAATCCTGGTGCCCTTATTACCAAAAAGATATAAACAAGCTAGAACGAGTTCAACGTAGAGTTACCAAAATGATACCTAGCCTAAAGAACAAACCATACGAAGAGCGTCTTAGAGAATTAAATCTATTTCCTTTAACCCAGCGCAGATTAAGAGGCGACTTAATTCAAGTGTTCAAAATCATCAAAGGCATCGACAATATGAACTGTAGTAAGTACTTCACTATCAACCAATCTAATTACACACGGGGAAACGGTTGCAAAATTATTGGTAAATCTTTTAACTCGCACGAATCTAAGAATTTCTTCTTCAATCGAGTTGTCAACTTGTGGAATGGGCTTCCCCGAAACGTTATAGACTGCAGCACCGTTGATTCATTTAAATTCCGCCTAGACAAATATCTCGCATCAAACCCGCGACTGACTGCGTTTGTAAATGAATAACTTTATCCTCCCCTCAGTTACTAACCCATATGTCCCCTACTAACTTCCTAGTCCTGCCACGTTAGTGGCAGGGCAGTAGTTCCCTTTCCAATGTTCCCTTACCCACTCTAAACCACTGTTTGGACACTTGATCCTCAGTGTTTTGGAGGACAAGCAGCCTAGAAGGGTCACTAGATCTGTTGTTGCTTGATTTCCTTTGTACTCCTTTGTACTCCTTTGTACTCCTGTGTAAGAGCCCTAGTGTACCCGAGTGCCCGGTCGTAACAAATGGCGACCTTGCTTAGGATTTTGTGAACAGTATAATTTTTTGCAGAGTTGTACAACATTTGTTTGTTCGTACTTTAGCGTACATATTGAAGAATATTTTTTTTTTGTAAGGCAATTAGGAGAGCATTTAAGAGACTCCAGTTAATTTAGTAATTAGTGCTTGCATAAGGGAGTTTAACACTTTTGTCTCGAGAATTTTTTGGTGAACTTCAGTATGTCGGGCCCTAGTACTGACGAGGAGCGAGAGATGCTAAGTGAGGAGGTGCCGTTAGTAACTAGCGAGGAGGATGCTAGACTTTTTGTGAGTAAGCAGTACCATGTGACAGAGGAGAGGCTGACTGGGGTGAATGTTTATGGCTTGCACCTGATAGCCAAGGTTTTGGGTCTATCCAATGTAGGAGGGATGTCCAAGGGGGAGCTGATTTCCTGGGTGTTGCGTGGGCGACATGGGGTTTCGGAGGAGAGGGCGTTTGGGGGGGTTCCTCCCCAGATCCCCTCTCACTCGACTCCCACAGTGCCGTCCACTCAGTTGCCGGAGGTTAGCATTCTCCCACAGAGGGATGAGCATTGGAAGATTGGAGTGCCCTCGGGCGGTGCGTATGGTGGTTCCCCAGTTCTTGCCCCCCCTCCTTCAGTAGTGGCAGCTCCCTCTTCCGGCCTGTCTCCTGAGATGATATTTAAACTCGAGCTTGCTAAAATGGAGAATGAGTCTAGGAGGCATGAGCAGGAGATGGAGAATGAGTCTAGGAGGCATGAGAAGGAGATTGAGGCTGAGACTAGGAAGCAGGAGATTGAGTCTAGGAAGCAGGAGAAGGAGATTGAGGCTGAGATTAGGAGGCACGAGGCTGAGCTTAGGTACGACTCAGAGAAATATTGTGCTCAAATAGATTTAGATAAGACTCGTGCAGAGTCGACAGGGATTCGGATGGGCCGTGAGGGCCAAGTAAGAGAACAGTCCTTGTCCCACTTAGTCAAGTTGGTGCCGGCATTTAGTGAAACTGAAGTCACAGAATTTTTTAATCGTTTTGAGAAGAAGTGTAGGGAGCATAATTGGCCTGAAGAGAAGTGGGCAGCTCTGGTCTCCTCAAGACTTACGGGTAAGGGTCTGAAGGCTTATGATGCACTGCCTTTAGAGTCTTGCATTGACTACCCAGAATTGAAGAGAGCTGTCCTACGGGCATACGAGTTGCAACCAGAAACATATCGATTGAAGTTTCGGGGTGTTACAAAGACTAGGGAGGCGACCTTTCTTGAACATGCCCGGGACTTAAAAGATGCACTTACAAACTGGACACGTTCTGAGAAAGCTGAGACGGCCGAACAGTTGACGGAGCTGTTTCTGCTCGAGCAGTTTTATAAGTGTACAGGTGCAGAAATGACTTTAACTATTAAAGAAAAGAATCCAAAAACTCTACAGGAGGCAGCTGAGATGGCTGACCTCCGGCTATCATTAATTCGTGGGTGCGGGTCTGCCCAGCGTAGTGAGGCAGGTAACAAGGGGCGTGACGCCCCACCCCCCCGAGTTAGTAATATATCTTATGCAAACAAGTACAAGAGTTATGATACCAAGACTGACCACAAGACTAGCACCGTCCCATTTAAGAAGGGGCCGGGCCCTTCCCAGTACCAAGGGAAGCCCAAAGGGGAGTTAGAGTGTTATCAATGTCATAAAAAGGGGCACTTTGCAAGAGTCTGTCCTAGCAAACCACCTACAGCAGCTGTGTCTTTGGCCTGCAACATTGGTGTGTCTCTGAAGCCTTCTGAGTTTGCCCGGGGCAGTTCATCAGAGGCTGAGGCACAGCCAATGCAGAAGCACCTGGGAGGCTCGAACCCTGCTCAGGATGTTTTTTGCGACCATAGAGGACGGGGTTGCGTGATGTGGGCGGGGCGCAAGCATGGAGTAGAGGTCTTGCGTGATACAGGTGCTTCCCAGACTTTGATGAAAAACTTGACTGGCTACCCTATAAATGCGGCTCGGGTGGTGGTGGTGCAGGGTATTAATGCAACTCGGTCATACCCGCTGGTGCGGTTGGAGTTGGAGGTGGATGGTGTGGCACGTGAATTGGATGTTGGGATTGTGGAGAAACTGCCAGTGGAGGGCGTCGACCTTCTTCTCGGCAACGACTTTGCAATGCCCGCTTCTGAGGTTCTACCCTTAGTCGTTGCCGAGAGGCCGGCCGACGTGAGTAGGGAAGAGCGAGAGTGGGTCGAGCGGTGCCAGGCACAACCCATGGCGTGTGCTGTCACCCGAGCTCGGGCAGCTAAAGTGTCACCGCCTAGTCCTCCGTCTTCAGACCAGCAGAGGAACGATCAACAGGAGGAGGCTAAAGCTGGAGTTGGTTTTAAGAGTTTTGACTCGGCGGCTCTCCTGGGTGATTCAGTATTAGCACCATTACTTAGTTCTGGAGTAGCCCCTGGGCCTGTCATCGAGAGTGACGAGGCTGGGCATGACGAGTCTCCACGACAGCAACGTTATGAACATCGAGAGAGACAGAGGGAGCAGCTCAGTATCGGGGAGGGTCATGCATTGCTCCGGGAGCAGTTAGATCGCTTGGCACCCTCAGATATACGTCGGTTGCAGCTGGAGGACCCTGAGCTCCAAACGTGTGCTAATGGAGCTGTGGAGCTCGACGAGGACGGTGATGCACAGCCGGGAGATTTTTTTTATTTAGATGGCATCCTGTATCGGCGTTTTCAAGACCCTAACCGTAGCTGGAAGATGGGGTCCGGGGTAGTGGACCAGTTGATGGTGCCGCGGGAGTGCAGGGATAGCCTACTGAGTTTGGCGCATGACACACCGCTGGCAGGACATTTGGGGGTAAGAAAAACGGTGGCGGCTTTGGGGAAGTTGTTTTGGTGGCCGGGGATGAAGTCTCATGTGCAGTCCTGGATAAACTCATGTGATATTTGTCAACGGGTCGGGAAACCAAACCAAGTTATTCCTAAAGCTCCGTTGCACCCTATTCCTGTAATTGGGCCACCTTTTAGTAAGATTGTTGTTGACATGGTTGGTCCCCTCCCTCCCACAAAGGCTGGTAATAAATTTTTGTTAACCATCATGGATGTTGCCACTAGATACCCCGATGCATACCCCATGAAAAACGGCATGGCTAAGACGGTAGTCAGTAACTTGTTGTGGTACTTTTCAAGGTACGGGTACCCGGAGGAGATTCAGTCTGATCAGGGGTCCAATTTCACCTCCAATCTCTTTAAGCAAACAATGCAACAGCATGGAATACGGGCGGTGGTATCGTCAGCGTATCACCCTGAGAGCCAAGGGGTGCTTGAGCGGTGGCATGCCACCCTTAAAAGCATGCTCAGGTGTTATTGTGCTGATAACGGAAGAGATTGGGATCTTGGATTGCCGTATGTACTGTTTGCTGCTCGGGAAGTGCCTGGTGAGAGCCTGGGATTTAGTCCAAACGAGCTGATTTTTGGACACCGAGTCAGGGGCCCCCTTAATATGCTGCGGGAAATTTGGGAAGGAACTGTGCCGCCTTGTTCCTTGTTGAAGTATGTGTTTGAAAGCCGTGAGCGCATGCTTAAGAGTCTGGAGATGGCAGGTCGGAATTTAACAGGGTCACAAGCTTTAATGAAGGACAGGTATGATCGCAAAGTGAAGCTCCGGGAGTTCATTGTGGGACAGGAGGTGTTGATTTTGTTGCCTTTGGTGGGTAACCCCTTGTCGGCGAAGTATACTGGACCCTATAAAATTGTGGAGAAAATTTCGGACCTAGATTACCTTGTTGCCACTCCAGACAGGAGGAAGAAGAATCAGTTATGTCACGTGAACCTGATAAAAGAGTATGTGAGGCGCCCCTCTGAGCCTCTCACTGTCCCTGTGTTGGCTTGTTGCGGCCGTGGTGGAGAAGGAGAGGGGGACAGTCAAGCTTCAGAGGAGGATAGCTGGGATCACCATGTTTCAGCGGATCAGTGGGCGGGGAACTCGAGCCTAAGGGCTGACGAGGCTATAGCCCATTTGCCTGAGCCGCAATTTGAAGCTATCCGTCAGTTGCTCGGTTTATACCCCACTGTATTCGCTGAACATCCAGGCCTCACTACTCAGGCTATGCATGATGTTGACGTGGGGCACCATCTACCCTTTAAGTCAATCCCATACCGTGTGCCCCCCATAAAACTACCCGCTCTGAGGGATGAGTTGGAGTATATGCTCGGTAGAGGGTTGATAGAGAAAGGTACCGTTAAATGGACTTCCCCCGTAACACTGCAGCCTAAACCAGATGGCAAGGTACGCTTCTGTATTGATTTCCGTAGGCTAAACGGTTTGACTCCAACTAACCCATATCCTCTTCCTCGGGTTGATGATAGTGTTGATAAAATTGGTAATGCTCGGTTTTTGTCTAAAGTTGATTTAGTAAAAGGTTACTGGCAAGTACCTTTGTCCGAGCGCGCTAAAGAGGTATGTGGTTTTGTGGTGGACGGGAGTACTTACCGGTGTAATGTTATGCCCTACGGACTTAAGAATGCACCAGCAACGTTTCAGAACCTGATGAATGAAATTGTCAAGGACATTCCAAATTGCACCGTATACTTGGACGATGTAATCATTTATGATGACGACTTTGAGAGCCATTGTGAGCACCTGGAGACCTTGTTCCGGAAACTTAGTGAAGCAAGTCTGGTAGTAAATTTGGCAAAGTGTGACTTCGTAAAAGCCACTGTGCAGTACCTTGGGTTTGTAGTGGGAAGGGGACAGGTGTGCCCTCCTCAGAACAAGGTACAGGCTATCAATAAATTTCCGCACCCAACCACCAAGAAGCAGATCATGAGATTCTTGGGTATGATAGGCTACTACAGACGCTTTATAAAAGGTTACTCTACGGTGTTGGCACCTCTCACAGATTTGTTATCTAAAGACAAAAAGTTTTTGTGGGCGCCTGAGTGTGAAAAGGCTTTTAATTTAGTGAAGCATTTGCTGTGTACTCACCCGATACTCAGGGCCCCAGACTTTAACAGGCCTTTTCAGCTGGCAACAGATGCTAGTGGTGTAGGGGCTGGTGCCGTCTTGCTACAGACAGACAATGAAGGTGTGGAACACCCAGTAAGTTTCTTTTCTAAGAAGTTCAATGCTGCACAAAAGAACTATTCTACAATAGAAAAGGAATTACTGGCGATTGTGCTGTCACTCAGGCACTTCGAGGTGTATGTTCCAGCCTATGGCCCAGTCGTGGTTATCTACACTGATCATCACCCTTTGAGATTCCTAAATCAATTTCACAATCGCAATATGAGACTGACCCGGTGGTCATTGATGTTGCAGGAGTATAACCTGGACATCCGGCATATTGCGGGATGTGACAATGTGATTGCGGATTGTTTATCGAGGGTAGATGATCAGTCGTAGGCTATCACAGGTGTATGATCCCGAAGAGATTGACACACGGGTAGCCTCCTGCTTTGGTTTGAGTAGTATTTTGCGCTTGGTGCTTGTTGGCTCGCGGTTGTAGCCCAGCGTATTGGGTCGTAAAGCAGGATTGTTGAGCGTTTGGTATAGAAGAAAATAGGCTGCCCTTATAGTGCAGCCGGGAAAAAACATATTAAAATATAAAAATCATATAAAAACTCTTTCTTTTTGATATAGATAATTGTATAAGTTTGTCATAGCCTATAGTGTTTGAGTAGTCCACGAACTATCAAACGGCTGAGCTGCTGTAAGCTCGCTCTGGGAGCATGATATTATGTCTTTTACTATTGTTGGGAGGAGTTATGAAATGTGAATTTTTTTTTATAAGATGTGTTTTAGTGATAAACTCAGCGTTGTTTTAGTGCCATGCGGTCGCTGGGTGTGAGGGGTTTGATGGGGTTCTGTATATCAGATTTTAGCTCAGGGTTGAGCAAGTAAAATCTTGGGGGAGGTGTGACGCATGTCGAGTATGAGCATGCTGTACAGAACGCCCAGTCAGGCCCCACTCTCGCTAGGATCGTCAGGGCAGGAACTTTGGCTGTAGTCTGTGTAGAGTTTCCTAACTTAGTTTATGTGAGCCGTTGTACTATAAGTATTACAAATATGTATTTTGTTTTCATCTGAGTCAACGAGTTCTATTTTATATCATTAGTTATAAGTATTGTGTGTGGGACTTATATGTAATGATGAGAGGAGAGAGAGAGAGATATTACGTAACGGGGACCAGTGAGTGCGCCACGCGGGCAGATAGGCCTAATTCCCTCCTCCCTCCTCCCTTCCTCCCTTTCAGCGCGTGGGAAGTTCTTTGTCGATCCCAGATTGAGAGAGAATATGACGTCATGATTGCCAGTGGGCGGTCCTTAAGTAGTTTGAGATATGCCGCTAGAGGGCCGAGTATAAAAAGAGAGGTTCTTGCCACCATTCTTCAGAACTCATCAGGCAAAGCGACCTCTCATATCCCTTGCAACTATCCATATTCTTCCGACTGGTGTGAACTTTCTCTACTCTCTGAACAGCCTATCTTCTTCTCTTCTCGTCCCTGTTTAACCTCCATGACCCCTTTGGTGCAGATTTAGTCAGCCAAAGTATTATCGCTTGAGTTCTCACGAGATAAGTGCCTGTTAGATAGCCTATTTTTGGAAGGGTTAACTAGAATAGGATTGATTGATGTTTGTTGCACTCGTATATGCATTTCCCTGTGTGCGATTATTCATGTTCCTGTTTTCTGCTGGTTTAGGCAATGCTAGACTGGGATAGGGTTTCTGAGTTGTGATTTCCTATGAGTACTAGGTTGCGGTTGAACCAGTACAATTGCAACGGAGACGTGGAACGCCTAGGTGGTCTTTCTGACTGTGTACCGTGGGAGTTTAGCACTGTGTTGCGAGTGAGGGCTTTTGCCTGTGCCACCCAACACTGTGCTATCTCATTTGCTTGACTTTGAGAGGATCGCCAGGAGAGAACCAGATACTAGTGATCTGGATCTCTCAAGAGAGCATCCCGTCAATTACCGTAATTTGGCCGCACAGTCTTAAGGACCTCGCTAGGCTACGAGCCGCTTGCTCAGCCATTGTCTCTTAACCTTAGATATCCCAGCTAGACTTTGCTCGACCAGCAGATACAGCTTAGTATTGAAGCTTCTCCTTATGTATATTATTGTTTAAGCACTATTGATTTCATGTGTGGCACGCTTAGCTACTTCAGAGATTAGTGGCCCACGAGCACAATCTTAGTAGGCTATTGCTAGTGCATGGTCGGAGTACTTCTTCTTAATGTTTGCCATATCCTATTGCTTATTCTTATAATTCTTCTTATGTCAATTTAAAGCCTTTAATTACCAGTGAGTTATTCATTAAATTGCTGTTCAAAATCCGATACTTACTTCTTATGAGTATTCGAGAAGCATCTAACTTATCAGAAGATTCCTTGCTTGATGCTCGAGGACTATTGTTTAACGTAACGTAATAGTGCCGATCCGAAGTAGAGGGTGGAGGACTTCTTAAGTTCTTAGTTCAAGGGTGGATTACTTCGGCTTCGGCCAACACTATTCTTTAGTGTTGTAGTACTTTCTTCTTTGTTTGATTGTTGACCAGACTAGATAACTCCCGTCTAGTTATTAGTCTGTTGTGTGAAACGCTAGTACCGAGTTCTTGTATACCCCGTTATAGCAGATAGAACTCTGGAGTGTAGTGGCGTTTTTTGTTCGGCTGGCAGTACTCTGGGGTTGGGATCGTGTGTTTCCGTTGTGGCAGCGAGCCATACTCGAGTCCTGTGTAAGAGCCCTAGTGTACCCGAGTGCCCGGTCGTAACAAGGGCCATCTATTAAAAGATAAGTGAACTAATACATTGCCTCAGGCCATGACAACAAGTTCTGTCGTAGACTGTACAACACAAGAGTGTGTTTTACATAGTGTTTTTATATCATGGCGTGTTCAGTTGGACACACACACGCACACACACACACAGCCCGTAGCCTAGTAGGTAGAGCTCTCGTCTCACACACGAGGGGTCGGGGGTTCAATCCCCGGCCGGGCGGAGACAAATTGGGCTTGTCTCCTTTCATGTGTTAGCCTCAGTTCACCTAGCTGTAAATAGGTACCTGGAATAAGTGGACGACGTTGTGACGTCCCATCTGGGGTTGGCAAAAATGGTACAAGGCGAGATGGGTATCATATGGTTCACCTAAGCTGATGGCTACCTAAGCCTTTGGGCGAGACGGTACCGTCTATAGTGAGAATGGTACCATACAGATCCACCCTAAGCCTTCGTTTCCGATGTCGCCAATTGGCTAAAATACAGATTACACACACATCCACAGCCATTCCAACAGTACATAAAACACTTAACATGCATGTCACGCAATACATTCCCAGTTAAGGAGGCGCGATAATAATGAGCTTAGCTCGCATTGCGTGGATTCCCCTTGACGAACAAGTAACTGAGTAACTGAGTAACTATCCTGATCAACTTCCCCTGGAGATTTACAACACAAGAGTGTGTTTTACAAGGTGTTTTTATATCATGGCGTGTTCAGTTGGACACACACACACACACACACACACACACACACACACACACACACACACACACACACACACACACACACACACACACACACACACACCCTCTCTCTCTCTCTCTCTGGAGGTGTACAGTTTGATATAAATGAACCTGGTGCACTTACTTTGGATGGCTGCCTATATTTGACCACTATTTCAAGATAATACATACTACTAATAAATGTGACTGAACGGCCATATATGGTACTACAAGCAACATTAGGGCAAAGGGTAAGCTTCTAAATTCACCTTCAAGTTATTTATAAACCTGTGAGAGAACTAAACCCTTTAGTGATCCACTACGCATTTCTTTCCTGTGTTCTGGCTATTATTAGACGATTATATTTAGATTGCGAAGGGTATAAGGAAGTCAGAGGGTTAATTGATATCATCTTTACCCTGATAAATCCCACAGATCCTTCCTGAACTGTATACAATCGTCTAATAATACAATCTTCTAATAATACAATCGTCTAATAATACAATCGTCTAATAATACAATCGTCTAATAATACAATCTTCTAATAATACAATCTTCTAATAATACAATCGTCTAATAATACAATCTTCTAATAATACAATCGTCTAATAATACAATCTTCTAATAATACAATCTTCTAATAATACAATCGTCTAATAATACAATCTTCTAATAATACAATCGTCTAATAATACAATCGTCTAATAATACAATCTTCTAATAATACAATCGTCTAATAATACAATCTTCTAATAATACAATCGTCTAATAATACAATCGTCTAATAATACAATCGTCTAATAATACAATCGTCTAATAATACAATCTTCTAATAATACAATCGTCTAATAATACAATCGTCTAATAATACAATCGTCTAATAATACAATCTTCTAATAATACAATCGTCTAATAATACAATCGTCTAATAATACAATCTTCTAATAATACAATCGTCTAATAATACAATCGTCTAATAATACAATCGTCTAATAATACAATCTTCTAATAATACAATCTTCTAATAATACAATCGTCTAATAATACAATCGTCTAATAATACAATCGTCTAATAATACAATCGTCTAATAATACCCAGAATAAACTGGCAATATGCGTCATAATTTTCAAAAGGTTAACTGCTTATCTACATTACAGCACATTATATAAGCCTCATTATTTCCCAGATGTAAAGTCGCGCTAATAAGTGATGTCTCGGCACCAAATATGTTTTGATCAATAATTGGTATCAGCAGTATCTAAGCTTCATTTCTTCATATCGAGTTATATATACAATCATGTTCCTACACTCATCCACCCTATTCAACATCTGACAGACATTAACCCTCTCACGTTCTTGGCGCAATTTTGAGCCTATTAGGGATACTTTAAAGCCTTTGTTACCATCAGGGGTATTTAGAAACGTTTAGTTACTTCAACCTCTGCAGTTGTCTTTGAGTTAGCTGTGGGCAGAAAACTAATTTTGGAGAGGTAATTATAAGGGTGAGAGAACTATTTCTTATTGCTAATCTGGCAACCTCTGCGTCATATGGTCGTGAGAGGGTTAATACAGCACATAGCAAGCTAAACATAATGACATATGCGACATGACTTATTAGCGCGACCGTACAGCTGGCCACATTAATTGTATTCACTCCTTGCTTGTATGTATGGAAGGAAAATAGTATGATTGAATTTCGAGTGTTGTTTTCTTGTGCAGTAATTAATTCATATGACCAATTCACGGTTTTCTACCAAATTACGCTTCTAAGTCAATCATTCTATTATTACTTCCATACATAAAATCATAGAGTGGGCACAAATGTCTGTGGCCAGTTGTACAGTAGCACTAATAAGTCATGGCTCAGCTGTCATTACGGTTGGCTCGCTCTGTGCTGTATTAATGTCTGCCAGATGTTGAATAGGGTGGGTAAGTGTAGGAATGTTTGTATATCTCACTCGAAATTAATAAATCAAGTTTAGATATTGCTGATACCATTTATTGATAAAAATAAACAAGGTGTCGAAACATCACTTATTAGGCCGAGTGTACATCTGGGAAATAATGAGGCTCATTATATGTGCGTAATTTATATATGGAGTTAACCCTTTGAAAATTATGACTCATTTTGACAGTTTATTCTGGCTTTCATTAGACGAGTGTATACACTTTAGGAATGATCTGTGGGATTTATTAGGGTAAAGATGATATCAATAAACCCTCTGACTTCCTTACAAGACTTCACTGTACACCCACGAACAAAATATTCCAGAAACACACTGAACAAGTTCTGGATGTAAAGGCTTTGTTTATGTATGTTAAGCCCTTGTGAATCCTTAGTGAGAACAGGCGCAATATAAGAGACTAGGCTACAGTATTATTATGATGATGATGATGATGTGACCTTCGTCAAACATATACGTATAACGTGTGTGTGTGTGTGTGTGTGTATTTACCTAATTGTATTTTACAGGATTGAGATTACTCTCGTAGTGTCCCGTTAGCCTTTAACTTATAATTTACTTTAAAAGCTTGTGTGTGTGTACTTACTCTAGTTGTACTTACTCTAGTTGTATTGCGGGAGTGAGCATGCTCGTTATTTCCCGCCTCCTATATGTGTAGGTGTTATATGTATCGTTGGAATGGCTGTGGATGTGTGTGTAGTCTGTATTTTTAGCCAATTGGCGACATCGGAAACGAAGGCTTAGGGTGAATCTGTATGGTACCATTCTCACTATAGACGGTACCGTCTCGCCCGAAGGCTTAGGTAGCCATCAGCTTAGGTGAACCATATGATACCCATCTCGCCTTGTACCATTTTTGCCAACCCCAGATGGGACGTCACAACGTCGTCCACTTATTCCAGGTACCTATTTACAGCTAGGTGAACTGAGGCTAACACATGAAAGGAGACAAGCCCAATTTGTCTCCGCCCGGCCGGGGGATTGAACCCCCGACCCCTCGTGTGTGAGACGAGAGCGCTACCTACTAGGCTACGGGCTGTGTGTGTGTGTGTGTGTGTGTGTGTGTGTGTGTGTGTGTGCTGTTGTATGTGTTTGTGTGTGTGTGTGCTGTTGTATGTGTGTGTGTGTATGTGCTGTTGTGTATGTGTATTTGCTGGTGTGATGATGCACATGACCTTCGTCAAACATGTATGTATAACATGTGTATGTATGTGTAATTGTGTATGTGTGTGTGTGTGTGTGTGTGTGTGTGTGTGTGTGTGTGTGTGTGTGTGTGTGCTGTTGTGTATGTGTATTTGCTGGTGTGATGATTGTTACGGCTGGATCGGCAATACATATTCGGGATTCTTGATCGTAGGACAGAAATGGCTGATGTGACAACGACACGCTCGATTCCAGTCCCAAATACTATATGCTCCAGACAACAAAAGCACCAACGCCCTACAGAGTTATCGTCTATGGTAACGAGGTACCTTAACTCGGCGAAAGTGTACAACAGGGGTAGGCTATGAGGCTAAACTCCCTCAGACATTTATAGGTTACGTTATTACTAAAGAAATGCAATACTCAAGAAACTACGTTAATATTAAGCCTCTAATAATGTAGAATAGAAGCAGGCTAAAGGTATGACAGTGAAATGCTAAATGACAAATGTACACGCCTACTTGAAAGCGCGTGCACTAGAATAACTGTCCCCTACTAACATGCACTAGCATGTAGCATACAAGATGTTCATGATCCAGTAGATACCGGTACCTAATAATACACATGGAAGGAACATAAATAGTAGTCACTTATTATAAGAATGAATCTATACTTGGAATAACTAAAAGGTTGCAGGCAACAGTACTGCGCCGGTAGCCTACTACCGCATAGGCTACTTCGCTTCTCTCACTCTGTCTCCCCTCTGAGTCCGTATGCGCCCTACGCAACAGAACTCCGGACACAGCAGCAAAACGACAGTGCAGTTAATTGATACATGAAAGTATTAATAGTGTTGTCTTGTGTGTGAGTAATGTGTATTGTAAAGTGTTACATACATAAACTTAAAGAGAGCTGCAATGCATAGTAAAATAAAGATATAACCCACTCATCATCCCCATGTGTTCTAGCTAGCAGGCCAAGTCACAGGAACAACGAGTCCCAGCACCGAAAGCGAGAACCCAGGAAAAGACTGCAGAGAACACAAGGACAGATAAATTACGTTACTCTACTATACCGGCACTACGAGCGAGCTGTAGTCTCTGGTACTACACTCGCTCCTGGCTCGGTAGGCAAATCAAGGCTAAGTCCTCGCCCCTCTACAGACAACTCCTGGGCATGGTCGGGCTCTTACACATGGCACTAGTCTAGTCACAAATTGGATGATGAGCTGGGCATATAACTCGTGAACATGTAGAACGTTCACCAACTATCCTCATCAAGAAGATCGCTGTTCACATTAACCCCTTAAATCTAATACATGTAAATATATGCTTGTCCTAAGAGTAATACGAGAGGTGAGTGCTGAAACTCCTTTAGGACCTCAAGGGAAGGTTATGCATTTAAATAGAGAGAAGAATGAAATGAGAGTAATGTCGTCAGAGAGAAAGAGTGCAACCGTGAGAAATTGGGAGAGAGGGCAAGGGATGTTAGAATCTCAAAGGTTCTAGGCAACCTAATCATGGAACACACAGCGAGCCTCCAGGCAATGTGCAGTACGACAACATGGGCAGCCCAGGCAGCATAGGCAGGCGGCAATGGACTACCAACCCTGTCGCGCCTAGCTATAAGCGCAAGGCTGCCAACCGGTCCATACGTCTGGCAACCACCCCCCCGGCAGCGTGGCGCATTGCTACCCTCTCGCTCTGAAGCCCAACTCACTCTCTCTCTCTGAACTCCCATTGTCTTATCTATCAACTTCTCTATTGATACTACATATTAAACGGAAGGTCTCGACATGGCTTAAAACAAAACCCACCACTGGTTAGCACATGACGAGACCTTTGCAGAGATACAAAGAACATAGTTATACGTTGTCACACTCAATATAGGCAGCCAGCACGGTACAGCGGTACAGAGGTACCGCACAGTGGCGGTACAGTGGAGTACCAAGGAGTACAATCAGGTTGCGTTGCCACGCACTGGGTGCGTCACAGCCCCCCCAAGATTTTAGATAATCGACCTTAGAAGCATTATCAAAATCTGACAGGCAACCAACCGACCTGCTACCCTTAGCTGCCACTAATTGCAAAAGGTGCACAACAACTGAAGTGTGAATTATACATAAAACACAATATCGCATGCATCATGCTACAACAATAAAGACTTACAAAACTAAAAAAAAAAAATTTCTCGTTTATTTTATTGTTTTATAATCTTTTTGGACGGCGTTATGATAGCCTAATTTTACTCCTGCTCAACCCACACACCGTGCACGACTATCCTGGATCATCAACCCTTGATAGACAATCTGCTATCACGTTCTCACTCCCGGCAATATGCTGAATGTTGAGATTATACTCTTGGAGCATTAGGGACCACCTGGTCAACCGCATATTCCGATTGTGAAACTGATTTAGGAATTTCAAGGGATGATGGTCCGTATAAATCGTCACTACCGGGCCGTAGGCTGGAACATAAACTTCGAAATGTTTGAGCGACAAAACGATAGCAAGAAGCTCCTTCTCTGTAGTCGAGTAATTCCTTTGTGCCGAATTAAACTTGCGAGAAAAGAAGCTCACTGGGTGTTCCAAGCCCTCGGAATCAGTCTGCAGTAACACTGCCCCGGCACCCACACCGCTGGCATCAGTCGCCAGCTGAAAACTCCTGGAGAAGTCTGGGGCTCTCAAAATCGGATGTGCACACAGCAGGTGCTTGACTAGGTCGAAAGCCCTCTGACACTCCGCAGCCCAACAGAACTTCACTGACTTCGACAGTAGATCAGTTAACGGTGCTAAGACAGTAGAGTATCCCCGGATGAAGCGCCTATAATAGCCTATCATACCTAGGAACCGCATGACCTGGCGCTTAGTGGTGGGCCTGGGAAACATATTGATAGCCTGTATCTTGCTCAGGGGGGGGCACACCCGGCCTAACCCGACCACGAAGCCAAGATACTGCACAGTAGCCTTTACAAACTCGCACTTCCTCAGGTTCACCACCAGCCCAGCATCGTGCAACTTCCCAAACAGGGTCTCTAAGTGCCTTAGGTGATTTTCAAAATTGTCATCATACACTATCACGTCATCAAGGTAGACCGTGCAGTTAGGGATTTCGTCACAAATATCGTTCATCAGGTTCTGAAACGTGGCAGGTGCGTTCTTAAGCCCATAAGGCATTACGTTACATTGGTAGGTCTTGCCATCTACCACAAAACCACAAACTTGCTTAGCTCGGTCCGACAGGGGTACTTGCCAGTAGCCTTTTACAAGATCAATTTTAGTAAGGTACTTTGCATTCCCTATCTTGTCCACGCTGTCGTCAACTCGAGGCAAAGGGTAAGGGTTGGTAGTGGTCAAGCCATTTAGCCTACGAAAATCTATGCAGAACCGCACCTTGCCGTCAGGTTTTGGCTGCAACGTGACGGGTGATGTCCACTTCACATAACCTTCAGTGATCATCCCTCTCTCAACCATGTACTTTAACTCCTCCCGTAAAGCTGGCAACTTTACCGGGGGCACACGGTAGGGCACTGACTTGAAGGGCACATTATCACCGACGTCCACGTCGTGCGTTACCTGAGTAGTGAGACCTGGGTGTTCGGCGAAAACAGAGGGGTATGACCTGAACAGGCCTAGGACAGCAGCACCCTGGTGCTCAGGCAGGTGACTTACAGCTTGCCTAGCCTCTTGTTCAGTATTCCCCGCCCACTGTTCCGCGGAAATGACACAGTCCCAGCTATCCTCCTCAGCAGCATGACTGTCCCCACCTCCTTCTCCACCCTGGCCGCTGCAGGCCAGCACAGGGACAGTGAGAGGCTCTGAGGGGCGTCTCACATACTCCTTCATGAGGTTAACATGACATAACTGATGTTTTTTTCTACGGTCAGGTGTTGCAACGAGATAATCAAGGTCGGACAGTTTCTTAGCCACCACATACGGCCCAATGAACTTGGCAGAAAGGGGGTGTCCAGGCAAAGGTAAAAGCAACATTACCTCCTGACCCACCGAAAACTCCCGAAGCTTCACCTTGGCGTCATACTGGTGCTTCATGACCGCCTGTGCATTAACCAAGTTATTACCTGCCGCTGCCATGCAACCTATAAGTCTCTCCCGGCTCTCAAGGATATATTTAAGTACAGACCCCGGCTTCTCTTCGCCCTCCCAGATCTCTTTCACCATACTTAAAGGTCCTCTCACATTATGGCCAAAGACTAGTTGATTTGGACTGAACCCCAGGCTCTCTCCTGGGACTTCACGTGCAGCGAACAGAACATACGGCAGACCCAAATCCCAATCAGTGTCATGTTCTGCACAGTAACAGCGTAGCATACTCTTCAGGGTCGAGTGCCACCGCTCCAAGACTCCCTGACTCTCGGGATGGTAGGCTGACGACACTACAGAACATATACCGTGCAACTGAAGGGTTTGCTTGAACAATTTGGATGTAAAATTGCTCCCCTGGTCTGACTGCACCTCACGTGGAAATCCATAACGGGAACAGAACAATAATAAGTTTTTAACAACTGCCTTTGCCGAGCCGTTTCTCATGGGGTATGCGTCCGGGTATCTCGTAGCCACATCCATGATTGTCAACAGGAATTTATTGCCACTACTAGTAGGCGGGAAAGGGCCAACCAAATCTACTACAACTTTGCTGAACGGAGGCCCGGTGACAGGTATGGGAAACAAAGGTGCCTTCGGGATTGTCTGGTTAGGCTTCCCCGTTGTCTGGCAGGTCGCACACCCAGCCACCCATGCACAGACATCAGCCTTGACCCCAGGCCACCAGAAAAACCTGCCCAATGCCGCCAATGTTTTTGTTACCCCCAAATAACCCGCCACCGGCACATCATGCGCCAGACACAATAAGGACTCTCTATACTTATTTGGAACAACCACCTGGTCTACTACCCTCGCACCGCCCTCCCACTTCGATTTGGGGTCTAGAAATCTGCGGTACAATATCCTGTTGAGCCTAAAGAAATCTCCCGGCTTCGCATCCCAATCCTCCTCCAACTCCATGGCACCATTGCTATAACGAGCTAGGCTAGCGTCTTGCAGCTGCTGCTCACTAATGTCCCTGGGCGTCAATGCATCAAGATGGTTTTGTAATAAGACATTACCCCGGCTAGTAGGCTCTACTGCCTTAGTGGCTCTCGCTACAGCTCTTGCCTCACGCGAAGTCTTACCCAACTCTGCCTTGTTACACCCCATATCTGGGCCAGAGTCAACTCCCGTGTTTATTATAGGTCCAAGTACCGAATCACCGAGAAGTGCAGCAGAATCAATGTCCCTTTTCCTGCCCTTAGCAACCTTCTCCTGATCCTTCCTCCACTGTCCCCGAGGTTGAGTGCTAGGCTGTGCAGGAGCCGCAGAGCGAGATCGGGTTACCACACAGGCCATCTCATCCTGTTGGCACCTCCCAACCCATTCCCGATTCTCACCATCCACGTCGGCCGCCCTCTCGGCAACGACTAAGGGTGGAGTCCCGGAAGTGGGCACCGCAAAGTCGTTGCCGAGAAGAAGGTCGACGCCCTCAACTGGCAAACACTCAACGATCCCTACATCCAGCTCCCTGCACACCTCTCCCACTCTCAACTCCAACCTCACAAGTGGGTATGACCTCGTAGCATTTATACCCTGCACCACAACAACTCTGGCCGCATTTATCGGTTTCCCTGTGAAGTTCCTCAACAAAGTTTGCGAAGCCCCCGTATCCCTCAGCAAGTCAACCCTCCGTAGTTCACTCCCCCAGCTCACAAACCCGTGCCCCCGATGGCTACAGAAAGTGTCCCGGACAGGTGTCGAGCCTTCCGTACGCTTCTTTACCGCGTGTGCCTCAGCTGCTGACAACCTACCCCGGGCAGTTGCTGCAGCCTTCAGAGACACACCGATACTGTGAACCAATGACACCGGCTTAGCGGGAGTGTTACTAGGGCACTCACGTGAATAATGGCCTAGCTTCTGACATTTGTAACATTTCACATCCCCAATGGGCTTCTTCCCTTGTGCGGGCGAAGAAGGGGCCTGACCTTTAGTAAACGGGAGAGGCTTGTGTTTGTAGGTGTTATTAGGTGCAATGCTTTTAGTGTGGTTATGTGTGTCATAGGATTTGTTATTATCGAAAACTCTGGTGGGTGGGGTATAGCGCCCCTTCTGCCCTGACTCAGCCCTCTGAGCGGCACCGCAACCACGAATCAATGATAATCTGAGGTCTGCCATCCTGGCAGCCTCCTCTACTGTCTTGGGACATTTTTCCTTAATGTTCAGCGTTAGATCGGTTCCAGTACATTTGTAAAACTGTTCCAGATAGAAAAGTTGCTTAATTTCCTCAGCCGACTCTGCGTGCTCGGACCGAAACCAGTTATTACCTGCATCTGTTAAGTCCCGTGCGTGCTCCATAAAACTGACGTCGCTCTTCTTATTCACGCCACGGAACTTCAATCTATAAGTTTCGGGTTGCAGTTCGTAGGCCCGGAGCACAGCCTCCTTCACCAGTCCATACACTACACTCTCGTCCAGTGACAGTGCATCGTAGGCTTTCAACCCCTTACCCACTAGACGTGATGAAACTAATGCTGCCCATTTAACCTCCGGCCAGTCATACTCACGACACTTCTTTTCGAAACGAGCAAAAAACTCAGTCACTGCTGTCTCATCAAATGCGGGTACTAACTTAATTAAATGCGAAAGTGAGTCTGTAACCCGGTGCCCACCACCGAGATGACGCCCCGTGGTCTCTACTCTAGACTTCTCGACATCCATTTCAGCCTGATACCTGGTTGCATCCTGATTGGCTTGGATTCTAGCAACCTCTATGCGTTCTATACTAGCCTGTTGTATCTGAGTCTCCTGCAGCTTAATCCGTTCTATACTAGCCTGTTGACTCTCTTGCAACTTAAGCTTAGCTAGTTCTAGCTGAAATAACATCTCAGGAGACAGGCCTGGGGGGGGAGAGCACAAAATGGGGGATCCACACCGAGACGTGTTTACGGGTAAGCCAGCTTGCCATTGAGAACCCTCCTGCTGCATCGTGCTAAGAATCGCTGGCTGAGGGCCCAGCTCAGGGGTAGAGTGGAATGGAGGCTTGGAGGGAACCCCCCAAGACCCCACTCCACCCACCGCCCCATCGCCATCACCCAACAAACATGCCACCAAATTCTTCTTGGGCCAACTGTCAGGACAGTCCCGCCCCAAAACCGTGGCTAAACAGCGAAGACCGTAACAATCAATAGCCTGCAGGCGCTGTTCGGTCAAAGGTGTCTGCAAAAATGCCCGGGCATCCCTCTCTCCACTTATAACACTCCCCTCCCTAAATATCTGTTGTACTTGCTGGTCACTAGGCTGTACCGTGTTATCCTCCCCCGTAAATGATGAGTCATTAGACATAGTGCTGGTTATACAATTGCTGTTCATAAAAAAAAAAAGTGCTTATTACTAATTGCAGTCTCGACTCACAAAATGTTAAAGATGCTTGAATGACTCTACTCTAGACACCCCTAACGAAACAATCTGCAAGTCCACCAATACAATAATGACACAATAAAAATTCCTCCAATATGCAAGAAAATTCTAGCCAGCTCTACTAGGTAGCATAGAATAGTTCTCCAAAAAACATGTGATAGGATACTACTGAATCTTGTGCAAGGTCGCCATTTTGTTACGGCTGGATCGGCAATACATATTCGGGATTCTTGATCGTAGGACAGAAATGGCTGATGTGACAACGACACGCTCGATTCCAGTCCCAAATACTATATGCTCCAGACAACAAAAGCACCAACGCCCTACAGAGTTATCGTCTATGGTAACGAGGTACCTTAACTCGGCGAAAGTGTACAACAGGGGTAGGCTATGAGGCTAAACTCCCTCAGACATTTATAGGTTACGTTATTACTAAAGAAATGCAATACTCAAGAAACTACGTTAATATTAAGCCTCTAATAATGTAGAATAGAAGCAGGCTAAAGGTATGACAGTGAAATGCTAAATGACAAATGTACACGCCTACTTGAAAGCGCGTGCACTAGAATAACTGTCCCCTACTAACATGCACTAGCATGTAGCATACAAGATGTTCATGATCCAGTAGATACCTAATAATACACATGGAAGGAACATAAATAGTAGTCACTTATTATAAGAATGAATCTATACTTGGAATAACTAAAAGGTTGCAGGCAACAGTACTGCGCCGGTAGCCTACTACCGCATAGGCTACTTCGCTTCTCTCACTCTGTCTCCCCTCTGAGTCCGTATGCGCCCTACGCAACAGAACTCCGGACACAGCAGCAAAACGACAGTGCAGTTAATTGATACATGAAAGTATTAATAGTGTTGTCTTGTGTGTGAGTAATGTGTATTGTAAAGTGTTACATACATAAACTTAAAGAGAGCTGCAATGCATAGTAAAATAAAGATATAACCCACTCATCATCCCCATGTGTTCTAGCTAGCAGGCCAAGTCACAGGAACAACGAGTCCCAGCACCGAAAGCGAGAACCCAGGAAAAGACTGCAGAGAACACAAGGACAGATAAATTACGTTACTCTACTATACCGGCACTACGAGCGAGCTGTAGTCTCTGGTACTACACTCGCTCCTGGCTCGGTAGGCAAATCAAGGCTAAGTCCTCGCCCCTCTACAGACAACTCCTGGGCATGGTCGGGCTCTTACACATGGCACTAGTCTAGTCACAAATTGGATGATGAGCTGGGCATATAACTCGTGAACATGTAGAACGTTCACCAACTATCCTCATCAAGAAGATCGCTGTTCACATTAACCCCTTAAATCTAATACATGTAAATATATGCTTGTCCTAAGAGTAATACGAGAGGTGAGTGCTGAAACTCCTTTAGGACCTCAAGGGAAGGTTATGCATTTAAATAGAGAGAAGAATGAAATGAGAGTAATGTCGTCAGAGAGAAAGAGTGCAACCGTGAGAAATTGGGAGAGAGGGCAAGGGATGTTAGAATCTCAAAGGTTCTAGGCAACCTAATCATGGAACACACAGCGAGCCTCCAGGCAATGTGCAGTACGACAACATGGGCAGCCCAGGCAGCATAGGCAGGCGGCAATGGACTACCAACCCTGTCGCGCCTAGCTATAAGCGCAAGGCTGCCAACCGGTCCATACGTCTGGCAACCACCCCCCCGGCAGCGTGGCGCATTGCTACCCTCTCGCTCTGAAGCCCAACTCACTCTCTCTCTCTGAACTCCCATTGTCTTATCTATCAACTTCTCTATTGATACTACATATTAAATGGAAGGTCTCGACATGGCTTAAAACAAAACCCACCACTGGTTAGCACATGACGAGACCTTTGCAGAGATACAAAGAACATAGTTATACGTTGTCACACTCAATATAGGCAGCCAGCACGGTACAGCGGTACAGAGGTACCGCACAGTGGCGGTACAGTGGAGTACCAAGGAGTACAATCAGGTTGCGTTGCCACGCACTGGGTGCGTCACATGATGCACATGACCTTCGTCAAACATGTACGTGTGTGTGTGTGTGTGTGTGTGTGTGTGTGTGTGTGTGTGTGTGTGTGTGTGTAGTGGACCTGCCAAGTACACCACGAACAAGGTCAAAGCCCCCCACTAAACGTACCATAGGATATCATGTTTTCCTTGAAACGCCCATCCCACCACCATAATTTATGTCCTAGTTGATAGTTCTCTTACCACATCAGCGGGTTCTGTGACGTCTTATGTATTCTCTCTCTCTCTCTCACACACACACACACACACCGAGAAAGATATTATGGACAGTTTTAGAGGCAATATCATATACAGTATATATAATGCTTTGCAAGCTATAGATATTATGAACACATAAAAATATAAAATATGTAATAAAAGGAATATATTGCAAACATGACAGTCTATAAATCGTTGGTGTGGAGGTGTAGTCAGTTCATTCTAGGTTGGGCAGAACTCGTAACCTCTCGTAACTCAAAAAGGACTAGAGTAATCGAGCTAATATTTCTACCGAATTGGAAGACTTGGCCAGGGAATAGGTGTGGAAATTGACAGCTCATTTGCTCTAGCCCTTTTTGAGTGACAGAGGTTAGAGGTTACGATTTCTGCCCTACCTAGAATGAACGGACTAGAGTTGTTGATTCCACCCTAACAACCGGTCCATATAGTGTGATATAGTCCCTTTATTGAGGTCACGGGGACGGGGCATAATCAACTGGTGAGAGAGAGAGAGAGAGAGAGTGAGTGAGTGAGTGAGTGAGAGGGAAAGTGTGTGTGTGTGTGTGTGTGTGAGAGAGAGAGAGAGAGAGAGAGAGTGTGTGTGTATGTGTGTGTGAGAGAGAGAGAGAGAGAGAGAGAGAGAGAATATGAGAGTGTATGTGTGTTAGTAAACAAAAGGAAAGGCTTGGCTCATCCTTCCCTTAACCCCTTCAGCGTGCGATGACGTAATTTTCATCATTATAATGGTTACCATCACACGATTTTCTTGAGCTTTTAATCTACATGTATACCGTCAATGGGGGTAAGTAGGCCCGCTGTTTTTAGGTATTGTGCAAGGCAATTTAATACAAATTGGAATTTTATTGATTTTATTGCCTACACATATAAGCTTATACTATGGCTCTTTATGGTAGTAATATAGGTTGTAAATGACTTGTGAGTAATAAGGCACATGAGTTCAAACATGAGGCCCACTTACCCCATGCTTTGGGGCAAGTGGGCCAAAACATGAAAACTTTGATAGAAAATAGTGAGATACCACATATGAAATTATGTATACCAAATTATATGACCAATTCACACAAACTCAAGAGACAATTGGGCCATAACAGACAAACATAGAGTTAATTGGGCCATAACAAATAAACTCATGAGTCCTCTATCAGGATAAACATGCCAATAAAGTACAGTCCCCTTCAACTTTGATCTGAGAGTGAGGGTTGAACGTTCTGTACGTTGTCTAGGGAATATTGAAGGGAACTGTACATTATCGGTACCGGTACGGTACATTAGAAACAAAACTATAGTATCGGTACCGTACTGTATGGCCTAGCGGACTGGTGCCTTTAGATCAGCGAAACAGCGTGCAGGGAATAACATCTTGTCTTTCACAAACACTGGTTTTGGCAGTTTCTTAACAATATCATCAGTAGGAGTGTCATAGTTGTCAGGATTTTGGGGTTTTCCAAATGAATAGGACACGTCATCACATACACCATACTTATTTCTAAGGTATTGGATCATCCACATGTCAGCATTATCAACCTTCTTATGTAATTTACCGACGAAATGAAACACTTGCCTTTTTGTTTCAAAACGAACAACCACATAGTCACCCGGTTCAAGAGTCTTCTCTGAGTCTTCTGCACTGCCATCCGACTCTACCACCAACTCCCGCACATCGTCTACCGGTACTGCTTCCTCACAACTGGTAGTACCGGTAGTGTCCTCCGAGCTCGTTGCAGGAGATGGTGACCGCACTCTTTTTTTTCTTTTTTTTCTTGGTAGCGGTACTGAAGTTTATTTTTCTTGCCACAGATGACCTAGCGGTACCGGTAGCAGGTGGCCTAATATCATTGAGACCTAGACTTTTGCCAGGTGAAACTAGAATCCTTTTGGACCGTACTGTGGCCCCTGGGTTTGTGTTTGCTTCTTCTCTGAGGGCCTGTATACGCTCAAGGACCATTGGGCTTTACTAGGTGTACCGGTACTGCTGGGACAATACCCTGGGTATCAGAGTGTTCCAGCTTCTTGATAACTTTGGTCTTGTCTAGTGGGCAAATACCTGTGGTTTGGAATGACTTCCTCAATAGTTCGTCCAGGTTAGACATGCCAGAGAGAAGTTCATTTAGCAGATAAGGAAACCACTGCTTTGGCAAGTTGGTGTGACGTTTCCCAGGACCGTGCTTCCATTCAGCCAAGACACCCCGCCACACTTTCTTCATTGGGCCATACACGCATACATCAAGTGGCTGGAGGAGATGGGTGCTGTTTGGAGGAAGTAATATGAATTTAATGTTGTGCTCCTCACACGACTCAATGATGTTTGCGGAGATGTGGGAAGTGAGGTTGTCTCCGATCATTATTCGAGGAGCTTCATTATCTACACTAGCGAAGTATGGTATCACAACCTTTTTAAACCAGTCTTCAAAGCAATGGCCGTCAAACCACCCAGATTTTGTTCTGTTGTACCGAGCAGCCGCTGGTCCACCGTTAACCCAACTGTTCATTAGATGCTCGGCCTTGTAAACTATGTAGGGTGGAAGTAAAGTACCCGATGCACTGCCGGCAAACATGATTGAAATGCTAGTCTTTGATGTGTTCATAACTCTTTCTGGGTGCTTTGTGCCCTTCCGATAATACATTAAGGTACCGGTAACTTAAAAGGGTAAATACGATTTTGATAAACCCTCTGAATAACATCGGTCTTTCTTAAACTGCATAAAATCGTCTAGTTTTAGTCACAATCAAAGATACAATTGCGTCATCGTGCAGAAGGGGTTAACATTCCGGGAAAGGGGAAGCTGAGTAATATCCTCAAAATATTCCAGTATATTTTCCCTATATACTGTACAGTACAGGGTGTCCCGCGAGTTTTGTCAAATACTTCCAGAGATGAAAGATTAACTAATTCTAAGATTTTGTTTTTATATACGCATAGGCTTTTTTGGGCATTGTTTTGAAGTTATGGACCCTTAAAGTCGGCATTTTGGTGTAGCATTTTTGGTCGGCATCTTTTTTGTAGTTGCTAACCCTGTTTTTCTTCAATAAGATGAGGATAGGAAAACAAATATAAAGTGTATTATGAAGCATGATATCAATACTTCAAAGTGACACCAAAAAGTTCCCTACATCGTACTGCATATTCCGTTGGCATGGAGTTGAATATTACAAGAAACCAACAAAACTTAATTTTAAGCTTCATCACGGAAAGAAGAAAGAAGCTACAGCGGATTTGTTGGTGTTTTCATGAAGTATTGATACCATGCACCATCATTCAACATTTAACATTATCGCTATTCATTTTCATTACTCTGAAAATGGGTTGAAACTGACAGAAAACACCAACAAAATCCTCTGTAGCTCCTTTCTTCTTTCCGTGATGAGCTTAAAATTAAGTTTTGTTGGTTTCTTGTAATATTCAGTTTGAAGTATTGATATCATGCTTCATAATACGCTTTATAGTGTTTTGTCCTATCCTCATCTTATTGAAGAAAAACAGGGTTAGCAACTACGAAAAACACCACAATGCCGATTTTAAGGGTCCATAGCTAAAAAAAACAATGCCCCAGAAAGCCCATGTGTTTATAACAGTTTTTGCTTAGAATTACTTAATCTTTCATCTCTGGAAGTATTTGACAAAACTCGCGGGACACCCTGTATATTTTGCATACCGTCAATTATTACAGTAACGATGTCGTCCTGTTATCTATTTTTGTTCCTAGTATAGGCTAATGGAAATACCTGAGAATAATATGTTCCTGAACTACTACCATCGGGGGAGGGGGTACAAAGGATTACAAAGGAAATCAAACAACAACAGATCTTACGACCTATCGAGGTTACTTGCTCTCTAAGGTATTGTTGTTTTAAGCGCCTAACAGTTTCTCATAGAGGATATGATAAAGTGTGAATTCAATTAGGTTAATAAGATATCAATACAGTACGGTACTAAGGAAATTATTAATTAATTTACAAATGCAGTCTTCCGTGTGTTTTGGTGCTTGTCTAGGCGAGCTTTAAAACAATCAACGGTGTTGCAGTCTATAACATCTCTGGGAAGCTCATTCCACAGATTGACAACTCGATTAAAGAAGAAGTTCTTGGATTCATGCGAGTTAAGGGGACAGTGGTTATTTTTGGGGGTCTATTTATTGATATATTCATTTATTTTTTAGTTTCCTCGCTAGAGGAAAGCTTAAAAAAAAAAATAAAAAAAAAAAAAACTCCAAGATAAGTTTGTAAATTTTTCAATAGAAAAATATCCCGGCCGAAGTTTACAGGCTCGCTATCGCTCGCCAGGATAAAATTGACATCTAAATGGCACGAAAGGTCTTGATATTGATATAAGAAATGGGACGAAATGTTTTAAAATCGACAAACTAATGGGGCGAACTTCTTAAAATCTGAAAACATGAGGAAGAAGAGCGACCAGAAAAAACGACCCATCTCCCCTTCCCAGAGATCCTTCCTAAATTGCATACAAATCGTCTAATGATAGCCAGAAGAAACGGCCAAGATGTGTCATAATCTTCAAAGGGTTAAGGGAGCCCACCTAGCTTTTTTTCTCTTTCTCTCCCTCTCTCTTTGTCTTGTATTCATTCGGCCCCATTCAGCCTACTGTTTTAAGACGTTTACCCCATCCAGGTGTCAATACTTTCATGGCGAGCGGTAGCGAGACAGCTTATATATATTTTTTCTTTTGATAGCAAGCTAAATTTGTACATTTTTCGATAGAAACATTTCTCCGGCGAAGCCGGATTTCTCCATACACGACACCTGGATGGGAATAAACGTCTTAAAACAGTTGGCTGAATGGGGCCGAATGGATACAAGCCAGGGAAAAAGAGAAGAGGAGAGAAAGATAAAAAAAAAAAAAAAACGGTGACCCCCCTTAAGGAGAGATGTTCACGGGAGGTATTTTTTCTGGATCCCCTTCTCCCTCGTGTTTAGCCCCTTTACGTTTGAGATTATATGATATTTTCCCCATTAGTTTGTGGAATCGGCCTTCGTCCGGAACATTTTCTAGCGAAAAAAATTACATATTTTATCTCGAAAGGGGGTCTTTGGAGTATTGTCTTTAAGCTTGATGGAGGTCTAGGGAGCAAACTAAAAATCTCCCCTAAACCCCTTCTGTACCGGTGACGTCTTTTGTATTTTAGTTCAGATATATTTGACAATTTTATGTACGGTCGAGGTTAGTAAGTGTTGTCAAATATTTCACAAAGTTTCGGACACTGACTAATATTCTGAGGGATAAGCATTTTTCCCAGTAACTATAAAGATACCAATAACACTTGTTGAGCGAAAACCACTGGAATCTATGACAACACTTAATACCCCCGATTGTACCTTAGGAAGGATATATTGTAGCTAAAAGATTAATTTAGATACTGTGTAGCCTTTAAAGGGGGAATGGTTCACTTTTGGGGCGTTTTTTTTGTTTTTGCATGTAGGTTGTAGGAACGCTAAAAGCAGTAACAAGAAATAGGGTGGTCAGTATGGAAGTGAAGAAGTCCTTGCATGACAGTGTGGTAATCCCGACACTGACTTACGGAAGCGAAGCATGGACGTTGGTTGAGAGACTCAGACCAAGAGTGAGAGCAGTGGAAATGAATTACTTAAAGAGTGCGTGCGGAGTTACATGGAGGGATAGACAGACTAATGAGGAAGTAAGAAGGAGGTGTGGTGTGGAGGTAGATGTGCTGGAAAGTGTGAAAAGGAACAACTTGAGATGGTTCGGCCATATGGAACGTATGGAAAGCGAGAGAATGACTAAGAGGGTGTACGAGAGCGAGGTGGAGGGACAGAGGGGGAGAGGTAGACCGAATATGAGGTGGAAGGATGGAGTGAGGAACTACATGAACGAAGGCAGTGCTGGTTGGGGGGAGGGGCGTCGACTGACTGGGGACAGAGGTGCATGGGGGCGGTTCGTTCGTGGCCACCCCTTCGGGGATCACGGCGTCAGGCAATAGAGAATAGATAGATGTATTCACTATGTTTCTAGTTTCTTCCCTAGACCTCAATCAAATTAAAAAAAAAAAAAAACATCCATTAGATCCCCCTTCTAGATTAATGTGTTCATTTTTCGGTCGAAAAATGTCCCGGTCCCGGTTCTAACAACATTACAGGCTCACTATCGTTCGCCAGGGAAAAAATCGACACCTAAATAGCGCGAAAGGTTAAATATTGACGAAGAAATGGGGCGAAAGGTCTTAAACATCGACTAAATAATGGGGCAAACCTCTTAACATCTAAAAACGAATGGCGCTAAACATGAGGGAGAAAGTGGTCCAGAAAACCGGCCCATCCCCCCTTAAGTAATAGTGTAAAAGTTATTTGAGCCCCTTCCCCCGTCACTAAATAAATTGGGTCCCGGTATGACATTTGCCGGATGATACCACGATCGATCGATGGATGCTTTAAGGGGGGTGACCTGTTTTTTTTCTGTCCTTTTCTATCTTTCCCTGGCTTGTATCCATTCGGCCCCATTCAACCAACTGTTTTAAGACGTTTTTCCCCATCCAGGTGTCGATTTCTTCCTGGCGAGCGATAGCGAGCCAGCATTGTATGGAGAAATCCGGTTTCGCCGGAGACATTTTTCTATCGAAAAATGTACAAATTTAGCTTGCTGTCAAAACAAAAATACATAATTATATGCTGGCTCGCTACCGCTCGCCAGGAAAATGTTGACACTTGAATTGGGGTAAACGTCTTAAAACAGTACGGTAGGCTGAATGGGGCCAAATGGATACAAGTCAAAGAGAGAGGGAGATAAAAAGAAAACAAGCGAGGTGGGCTCCCTTAACCCCTTCAGCACCATGACGCCTTTACACTGTGGATTCTGGCCAATTAACCCCTTCTGTACCATGACGCTTTTTTACCTTTGATTCTGGCTAAAATTAAACGATTTTATGCAGTTTAATAAGGACCTATGGTATTAAGAGGGTTTACTGAGATCGTATTTACCCACTTGAGTCGCAGAGGTAGATTATAAACTAAAGAAAATCGTCTAATGGTAACAGTTTAAGAAGGACCTATGCTACTCTAAGAGGGTTTATGGAGATCGTATTTACCCACTTGAGTTGCAGAGGTAGATTATAAACTAAAGAAAATCGTCTAATGGTAACAGTTTAAGAAGGACCTATGCTACTCTAAGAGGGTTTATGGAGATCGTATTTACCCACTTGAGTTGCAGAGGTAGATTATAAACTAAAGAAAATCGTCTAATGGTAACAGTTTAAGAAGGACCTATGCTACTCTAAGAGGGTTTATGGAGATCGTATTTACCCACTTGAGTTGCAGAGGTAGATTATAAACTAAAGAAAATCGTCTAATGGTAACAGTTTAAGAAGGACCTATGCTACTCTCAGAGGGTTTATGGAGATCGTATTTACCCACTTGAGTTGCAGAGGTAGATTATAAACTAAAGAAAATCGTCTAATGGTAACAGTTTAAGAAGGACCTATGCTACTCTAAGAGGGTTTATGGAGATCGTATTTACCCACTTGAGTCGTAGAGGTAGATTATAAACTAAAGAAAATCGTCTAATGGTAACAGTTTAAGAAGGACCTATGCTACTCTAAGAGGGTTTATGGAGATCGTATTTACCCACTTGAGTCGTAGAGGTAGATTATAAACTAAAGAAAATCGTCTAATGGTAACAGTTTAAGAAGGACCTATGCTACTCTAAGAGGGTTTATGGAGATCGTATTTACCCACTTGAGTCGTAGAGGTAGATTATAAACTAAAGAAAATCGTCTAATGGTAACAGTTTAAGAAGGACCTATGCTACTCTAAGAGGGTTTATGGAGATCGTATTTACCCACTTGAGTCGTAGAGGTAGATTATAAACTAAAGAAAATCGTCTAATGGTAACAGTTTAAGAAGGACCTATGCTACTCTAAGAGGGTTTATGGAGATCGTATTTACCCACTTGAGTTGCAGAGGTAGATTATAAACTAAAGAAAATCGTCTAATGGTAACAGTTTAAGAAGGACCTATGCTACTCTAAGAGGGTTTATGGAGATCGTATTTACCCACTTGAGTTGCAGAGGTAGATTATAAACTAAAGAAAATCGTCTGATGGTAACAGTTTAAGAAGGACCTATGCTACTCTAAGAGGGTTTATGGAGATCGTATTTACCCACTTGAGTTGCAGAGGTAGATTATAAACTAAAGAAAATCGTCTAATGGTAACAGTTTAAGAAGGACCTATGCTACTCTAAGAGGGTTTATGGAGATCGTATTTACCCACTTGAGTTGCAGAGGTAGATTATAAACTAAAGAAAATCGTCTAATGGTAACAGTTTAAGAAGGACCTATGCTACTCTAAGAGGGTTTATGGAGATCGTATTTACCCACTTGAGTTGCAGAGGTAGATTATAAACTAAAGAAAATCGTCTAATGGTAACAGTTTAAGAAGGACCTATGCTACTCTAAGAGGGTTTATGGAGATCGTATTTACCCACTTGAGTTGCAGAGGTAGATTATAAACTAAAGAAAATCGTCTAATGGTAACAGTTTAAGAAGGACCTATGCTACTCTAAGAGGGTTTATGGAGATCGTATTTACCCACTTGAGTTGCAGAGGTAGATTATAAACTAAAGAAAATCGTCTAATGGTAACAGTTTAAGAAGGACCTATGCTACTCTAAGAGGGTTTATGGAGATCGTATTTACCCACTTGAGTTGCAGAGGTAGATTATAAACTAAAGAAAATCGTCTAATGGTAACAGTTTAAGAAGGACCTATGCTACTCTAAGAGGGTTTATGGAGATCGTATTTACCCACTTGAGTCGCAGAGGTAGATTATAAACTAAAGAAAATCGTCTAATGGTAACAGTTTAAGAAGGACCTATGCTACTCTAAGAGGGTTTATGGAGATCGTATTTACCCACTTGAGTTGCAGAGGTAGATTATAAACTAAAGAAAATCGTCTAATGGTAACAGTTTAAGAAGGACCTATGCTACTCTAAGAGGGTTTACGGAGATCGTATTTACCCACTTGAGTTGCAGAGGTAGATTATAAACTAAAGAAAATCGTCTAATGTTAACCAGAATATGGTGAAAATGACGTCATGGTGGTGAAGGCGTTAACCCCTTCTGTACCGGGGAATTCTTGATTTCAGCTACATTTAGACGATTTTATATAGCTTAGGAAGGATATATGTTCGCTAAAGAGAATCATTTGAGATAGTCTGTATCGTTTGTATGGGTAGACGTCCTTTCTAAGCTGAATACAATCGTTTAGTAGTTGCCGGCATATAATGAAAAGGATGTCCCCGGTACTGAATGAGTTAAGGGGAGGCAGGCCGTTTGTTTGGTCTATTAATTCATTTATTCATATATTTGTTTAGTTTCCTCCCTAGACCTCCATCAAGCTTAAAAAAAAACCCTAGACCCCCCTTCAAGATATATTTGTACATTTTTCGGTAGAAAAATTTCCCGGCGAAAGGCCGTTTCCTCTAAAAAATGCAGGCACGAAAGGTCTTAAAATTGACAACGAAATGGGGCGAAAGGTGTTAAAATCGCCAAACTAATGGGCCGAACGTCTTATAATTTCAAAACTAGTGGGGCTAAACATTAGGGAGAAGGGGGTCCAGAAAAAACGGTCTGCCCCCTTCTTTACCGCCACGCCCTTTTTAACTTTACTCTGCCTACTATTAGATAATTTGATTCAGCTTCAAAAGGGCCTTCCGCCATTAACAGGCTTCGAACTCTCTACCTAAATCCCTTTTTACTACCACAGGTCCTTCTTAAGCTGCTGAAAATAGTCTAAATATAGTACGCCAATCATAAAGAAGATGTTTTACAGAAGGGTTTAAGGGGAGGTTTTTAGTTTGTTTCCTACTCCTCCAGCAATCTTAAAATTTCACCCCCTTGACCCTCTTTCAAGATAAATTTGTACATTTTTCGGTAGAAAAATGTCCCGGCTGAAAGCCGGTTCCTCTTATATTACAGGCTCGCTATCGCTCGCCAGGATAAAATCGACACCTAAATGGCACGAAAGGTCTTAAAATTGACAGAAATGGGTCAAAAGTTCTTAAAATCGTCAAAATAATGGGGCGAACGTCTTAAAATTAGAAAAGCAATGGGGCTAAACATGAGGGAGAAAGGAGTCAAGAAAAAAATCCTTCAAGTGGAAATCTCCCCTTAAGGAACCAACCTCCCCCCCCCCCCCCTTCTTAGCATTAATATCATCCATTCAAACCCCATTGTACTTGAGTAATCTAATGAAAGCGTATGATCCTCCCGGTATTCGAACTCGGGACACCACACCCAGAACATAGGCATCTAAACCATTACACCACCAACACAGTTAGATGATTAGATGATTTTAGGCAGTTTAACCTCTTTCTTTACCGGCGACGTCTTTTGAACTTTATTGTTTAGCTATATTTAGACGATTTTATGCATCTTAGGAAGGATCTGTGGTAGGCTAGTTAAAAGGGTTGATTGTGATAGTTGGTAGCCTCTTTATGGTTACACGTCCGTCCTAAGCTGAATCAAATCGTCTAATAGTTGGCGGAGTATAAAGAAAAGGACGTCACCGGTAGTGGAAGGGTTAAGGGGAGGTTTTTAGTTGTTCCTTAGACCTCCATCAAGCTTGAAATTACACCCCCTAGACCCTCTTTTAAGATATATTTATAAATTTTTCGGTAGAATAATGTCCAGGCTGAAGGCCTGTTCCTCTTAATTTACAGGCTCGCTATCGCTCACCAGGAAAAGATCGACACCTAAATGGCACGAAAGGCCTTAAAATTAACAGAAATGGGGCGAAAGATCTTAAAATCGTCAAACTAATGGGTCGAACGTCTTAAAATTTCAAAAACAATCGGGGTAAACATGAGTTAGAATGGGGTCCAGAAAAAAGTCCCTTAAGTGTAAATCTCCCCTTAAAGGTGGGGGCTCATGGGTTGAGATAAACATGGAATGATAATCGCCAAGCTGTACATAATTATCTTGCAAAATGCAATGGCACTGAAATAATTATTAACAATGGTATAAAGGATTTTGTGGATCGTCTATACCGGGCCTGTGACGTCACAAGAGTGTAAGTCCACTGTCCAGTCTAGGCTAAGGATACTGGTGTGACATCACTATGACGTCACAGGCCTGGTATAGACGATTCACAAAATCCTTTATACCATTGTTAATAACAATTTCAGTGACATTGCATTTTACAAGATAATTATATGCAGGCTGGCGATTATTTTTCCATGTTTACCTCAACCCATGAGCCCCCACCTTTAAGAAGGACCTATGTTACTAAGAGGGTTTATTGAGATCATATTTACCCATTTGAGTCGTATAGGTTGATTAATTATACTCTAAAGAAGATCGTCTAATGGTAACCAGAACATGATGAACATAACTTAATGGAGGTGTGTGGGTTAAGGGGAAGGTACCTGTTTTTCTGGACCCCTTTCTCCCTCATGTTAAGCTCAATTAGCTTTGAGATATGAAGTAGTTTGCCTATTTTGTTGGCGATTTTAAGACCTTTCGCTACATTTATTTGTCAATATTAAGACCTTTCGTGCCATTTACGCGTCGGTTTTCTTCCTGGCGAGCGCTAGCAAGCCTGCATTATATAATAACACGGCCTTCGATCGGGACGGTAGATTTTTTTTTTTTTTTTTTTTTTTTTTTTAAAGCTTGATAGAGATCTATTGAGAAAACTCTCCCCTCCCCCCCCCCCCCCCCTTTAATGTGATGACACGTGATGATGGGGTGCGTAAATTATACTTCATTATAAAGTGGATTCCTGGTATTATATTGCCTTGTTGGTGTAATGGTTAGAGTGTTTAACATCTGTTTGAGGTAACCCAGGTTCGAATCCCGGTGGATCACATGTTTTCTTTCATTCATTTTGTTGGGAGGTGTTTGGTGTTGGAGTGATATAAATAACAAATAGATTATGCAAGTTAATGGAGTGTTGCTTTATGTTTAGTTTTAGCTGTATTTGGTGTGTGTGTGTGTGTGTGTGTGTGTGTGTGTGTGTGTGTGTGTGTGTGTGTGTGTGTGTGTGTGAGAGAGAGAGAGGGAGAGAGACTGTTAGTGCATGTTACTCAGTTACTCAGTGTGTGTCTATCTGAGTGTACGTGAAAATACATTGATGCTGGATAACTTAATATTAAATTTGTGCACTCATCTTCAAATGTATCCACCATTCATATATTGGATATTGTACAACCGCGCTAATAAGTGATGTCTCGGCACCAAGTATGTTTTGATCAATAATTGGTATCAGCAATATCTAAGATTCATTTCTTCATATCGAGTAAAATATACAATATAGTCAATATTGCAATACTAATCACACTTTAAACCAACACACAAACCCATTAATTTGTATCCATGTCTGTGTGTGTGTGTGTGTGTGTGTGTGTGTGTGTGTGTGTGTGTGTGTGTGTGTGTGGACGAGCGGTTGTAGGTTTATTGGTACAAATCTCTGGATATTTGAAGGTTTACAGGTACATGAGGTTTGGGGCGACAGTTAATCGGTACACACCTCTTTAAAATACGTTGAAATGGAGTGTTTTCGGTTAGGTTAGGTAAGTTAGGTTAGGTTAGGTTAGGTTAGTGTAATTTAGGTTTAAAAATCGAAAAATGTACTCCTAAGCATGCACCAAATTGATATGTACCGATAAACACCAACCGCTCGGGGTGTGTGTGTGTGTGTGTGTGTGTGTGTGTGTGTGTGTGTGTGTGTGTGTGTGTGTGTGTGTGTGTGTGTGTAATAATAAAATAATAATAATAATCGGTTTATTTCAAGCCGGCAGCCAATGGGGCTGAAAATACACAGACTTAACCTAGATCTTATCTTACACACACAGTGTGTGTGTGTGTGTGTGTGTATATTGGTTATCGTAGATTGGTTTGTCAATATTGCAATACTAATTACACTTTAAACCAACACACACACACACAGTAATTTGTATCTATATGTGTGTTTTTTTTTTTTTTTTTTTTTTTTTTGTATATAAAATATCAATAAAGTTTATGGTTACACTTTATCCACAGGTTGTAATTGTCACTTTTTGGGGGTGTCTGGGTTGTTGTGTTTTGTGTTTTGTGTTTGGAGGTGAGGGTGGGGGGGTCATTGGATGTTAACCTTAAGTTAATCTTTTTATGCTGGTACAGTTGACCAAATAAGTCATGTCGCGGCACCAAATATTTTTTCGATCAATAACTGGTATCAGCACTATCTAAGCATTAATTCATCGTTTCGAGTGAGATATACAAACATGTTCCTATCTTTACACACCCTATTCAACATCTGACAAACATTAATACACCATACAGCGAGCAAAACGTAATGACAGCGGCGACACGACTTATTTGGCCAGCTGTACCAAGCCAAGTGAAGGTACCTTTATGACTAAGTTTTATGTAAACCCGTCCATTAGATTTTAAGAAATGAAATCCTGGGGGAAAAAAACTGAAGCAAATAGTATAATCACATTCGCCACAAACTTCGCTTGTCGGAGATATTAGACAAAATGAGGTTTATTTTGCGAAGAAAATGGTTGACCAATTATTTTCCTGTGTCATCTTTAATGTATTTTTAATTTATTTTTATTTTTTTTTTTCGGTGCTTAGTATTTTCTTAACAATTAGTTTAGCTTTTATTTACTATTATTGCAAATAATAGCAAGATTATATAAATTGTCACTTTCCGTAATATGGATGTAAGATTGTCATCATATTAAGTAGGAAAGGTTATATTGTATACATAAACAAATGATTCAGTTATACAAATATGACTTCTGTAAAAATATAAAAATAAAACATCCTGACTGGATTTTGTTTTTGTTTACTTCATATATTTTCAAGGCACTTTTCGTTAAACTTTGTAGGCTATTGAGGTGTTTTCAAGTTATGAGTAAGTTTTAAATGTGATAATTTATGTCTTGAACATGTAATTTAAGGGGGAGGTAGTTGTTTTATCTGGATCCCCTTCTCCCTCATGTTTAGCATAATAGTTTTGAGATTTATAGACGTTATGTCCGTTAGTTTGGCGATTTTGAGACCTTTCGCCCCCATTTCTTTGTCAATATTAAGACCTTTCGTGTCATTTACGTGTCGATTTTTTCCCTGGCGAGCGAGATCGAGCCAGTAATTTTTTAAGGAATCGGCCTTCCGTTTTTCTGCCGAAAAATGTGCACATTTATCTTGAAAGGGGGTCTAGGGCAGGGAATGTATGTTTAAGCTATGATTATGTAGTTAAATTTGTTGTTAATTATGAAAACTTGGCAATAATATGACGTACACACATAGCAGTATCCAATAATATGACGTACACACATAGCAGTATCCAACAATATGACGTACACACATAGCAGTATCCAATAATATGACGTACACACATAGCAGTATCCAATAATATGACGTACACACATAGCAGTATCCAATAATATGACGTACACACATAGCAGTATCCAATAATATGACGTACACACATAGCAGTATCCAATAATATGACGTACACACATAGCAGTATCCAATAATATGACGTACACACATAGCAGTATCCAACAATATGACGTACACACATAGCAGTATCCAATAATATGACGTACACACATAGCAGTATCCAATAATATGACGTACACACATAGCAGTATCCAATAATATGACGTACACACATAGCAGTATCCAATAATATGACGTACACACATAGCAGTATCCAATAATATGACGTACACACATAGCAGTATCCAATAATATGACGTACACACATAGCAGTATCCAATAATATGACGTACACACATAGCAGTATCCAATAATATGACGTACACACATAGCAGTATCCAATAATATGACGTACACACATAGCAGTATCCAATAATATGACGTACACACATAGCAGTATCCAACAATATGACGTACACACATAGCAGTATCCAATAATATGACGTACACACATAGCAGTATCCAACAATATGACGTACACACATAGCAGTATCCAATAATATGACGTACACACATAGCAGTATCCAATAATATGACGTACACACATAGCAGTATCCAATAATATGACGTACACACATAGCAGTATCCAATAATATGACGTACACACATAGCAGTATCCAATAATATGACGTACACACATAGCAGTATCCAACAATATGACGTACACACATAGCAGTATCCAATAATATGACGTACACACATAGCAGTATCCAATAATATGACGTACACACATAGCAATATCCAATAATATGACGTACACACATAGCAGTATCCAATAATATGACGTACACACATAGCAGTATCCAATAATATGACGTACACACATAGCAGTATCCAATAATATGACGTACACACATAGCAGTATCCAATAATATGACGTACACACATAGCAGTATCCAATAATATGACGTACACACATAGCAGTATCCAATAATATGACGTACACACATAGCAGTATCCAATAATATGACGTACACACATAGCAGTATCCAACAATATGACGTACACACATAGCAGTATCCAATAATATGACGTACACACATAGCAGTATCCAACAATATGACGTACACACATAGCAGTATCCAATAATATGACGTACACACATAGCAGTATCCAATAATATGACGTACACACATAGCAGTATCCAATAATATGACGTACACACATAGCAGTATCCAATAATATGACGTACACACATAGCAGTATCCAACAATATGACGTACACACATAGCAGTATCCAATAATATGACGTACACACATAGCAGTATCCAATAATATGACGTACACACATAGCAGTATCCAATAATATGACGTACACACATAGCAGTATCCAATAATATGACGTACACACATAGCAGTATCCAATAATATGACGTACACACATAGCAGTATCCAATAATATGACGTACACACATAGCAGTATCCAATAATATGACGTACACACATAGCAGTATCCAATAATATGACGTACACACATAGCAGTATCCAATAATATGACGTACACACATAGCAGTATCCAATAATATGACGTACACACATAGCAGTATCCAATAATATGACGTACACACATAGCAGTATCCAATTCTTCCAGTAAGAATCGATACATCAGATGCTAAAGGATTCAAATTACCATCAGCTGGAAAAAAATAGACTATAGTGGCTGTTTTTTGTTGGTTTATTAATTCATCTATTCATATAATTTATACTTTCCTCGCTAGACCTCCATCAAGCTTAGAAAAACACCCCCTAGACCCCCTTTCAAGATAAATGTGTACATGTTTCGGTGGAAAAAAATTCCCGGCCAAAGGCCGTGTGACGCATGTCGAGTATGAGCATGCTGTCCAGAACGCCCAGTCAGGCCCCACTCTCGCTAGGATCGTCAGGGCAGGAACTTTGGCTGTAGTCTGTGTAGAGTTTCCTAACTTAGTTTATGTGAGCCGTTGTACTATAAGTATTATAAATATGTATTTTGTTTTCATCTGAGTCAACGAGTTCTATTTTATATCATTAGTTATAAGTATTGTGTGTGGGACTTATATGTAATGATGAGAGGAGAGAGAGAGAGATATTACGTAACGGGGACCAGTGAGTGCGCCACGCGGGCAGATAGGCCTAATTCCCTCCTCCCTCCTCCCTTCCTCCCTTTCAGCGCGTGGGAAGTTCTTTGTCGATCCCAGATTGAGAGAGAATATGACGTCATGATTGCCAGTGGGCGGTCCTTAAGTAGTTTGAGATATGCCGCTAGAGGGCCGAGTATAAAAAGAGAGGTCCTCGCCACAATTCTTCAGAACTCATCAGGCAAAGCGACTTCTCATATCCCTTGCAACTATCCATATTCTTCCGACTGATGTGAACTTTCTCTACTCTCTGAACAGCCTATCTTCTTCTCTTCTCGTCCCTGTTTAACCTCCATGACCCCTTTGGTGCAGATTTAGTCAGCCAAAGTATTATCGCTTGAGTTCTCACGAGATAAGTGCCTGTTAGATAGCCTATTTTTGGAAGGGTTAACTAGAATAGGATTGATTGATGTTTGTTGCACTCGTATATGCATTTCCCTGTGTGCGATTATTCATGTTCCTGTTTTCTGCTGGTTTAGGCAATGCTAGACTGGGATAGGGTTTCTGAGTTGTGATTTCCTATGAGTACTAGGTTGCGGTTGAACCAGTACAATTGCAACGGAGACGTGGAACGCCTAGGTGGTCTTTCTGACTGTGTACCGTGGGAGTTTAGCACTGTGTTGCGAGTGAGGGCTTTTGCCTGTGCCACCCAACACTGTGCTATCTCATTTGCTTGACTTTGAGAGGATCGCCAGGAGAGAACCAGATACTAGTGATCTGGATCTCTCAAGAGAGCATCCCGTCAATTACCGTAATTTGGCCGCACAGTCTTAAGGACCTCGCTAGGCTACGAGCCGCTTGCTCAGCCATTGTCTCTTAACCTTAGATATCCCAGCTAGACTTTGCTCGACCAGCAGATACAGCATAGTATTGAAGCTTCTCCTTATGTATATTATTGTTTAAGCACTATTGATTTCATGTGTGGCACGCTTAGCTACTTCAGAGATTAGTGGCCCACGAGCACAATCTTAGTAGGCTATTGCCAGTGCATTGTCGGAGTACTTCTTCTTAATGTTTGCCATATCCTATTGCTTATTCTTATAATTCTTCTTATGTCAATTTAAAGCCTTTAATTACCAGTGAGTTATTCATTAAATTGCTGTTCAAAATCCGATACTTACTTCTTATGAGTATTCGAGAAGCATCTAACTTATCAGAAGATTCCTTGCTTGATGCTCGAGGACTATTGTTTAACGTAACGTAATAGTGCCGATCCGAAGTAGAGGGTGGAGGACTTCTTAAGTTCTTAGTTCAAGGGTGGATTACTTCGGCTTCGGCCAACACTATTCTTTAGTGTTGTAGTACTTTCTTCTTTGTTTGATTGTTGACCAGACTAGATAACTCCCGTCTTGTTATTAGTCTGTTGTGTGAAACGCTAGTACCGAGTTCTTGTATACCCCGTTATAGCAGATAGAACTCTGGAGGGTAGTGGCGTTTTTTGTTCGGCTGGCAGTACTCTGGGGTTGGGATCGTGTGTTTCCGTTGTGGCAGCGAGCCATACTCGAGTCCTGTGTAAGAGCCCTAGTGTACCCGAGTGCCCGGTCGTAACAAATGGCGACCTTGCTTAGGATTTTGTGAACAGTATAATTTTTTGCAGAGTTGTACAACATTTGTTTGTTCGTACTTTAGCGTACATATTGAAGAATATTTTTTTTTTTGTAAGGCAATTAGGAGAGCATTTAAGAGACTCCAGTTAATTTAGTAATTAGTGCTTGCATAAGGGAGTTTAACACTTTTGTCTCGAGAATTTTTTGGTGAACTTCAGTATGTCGGGCCCTAGTACTGACGAGGAGCGAGAGATGCTAAGTGAGGAGGTGCCGTTAGTAACTAGTGAGGAGGATGCTAGACTTTTTGTGAGTAAGCAGTACCATGTGACGGAGGAGAGGCTGACTGGGGTGAATGTTTATGGCTTGCGCCTGATAGCCCAGGTTTTGGGCAGATCCAATGTAGCAGCGATGTCCAAGGGGGAGCTGATTTCCTGGGTGTTGCGTGGGCGACATGGGGTTTCGGAGGAGAGGGCGTTTGGGGGGGTTCCTCCCCAGATCCCCTCTCACTCGACTCCCACAGTGCCGTCCACTCAGTTGCCGGAGGTTAGCACTCTCCCACAGAGGGATGAGCATTGGAAGATTGGAGTGCCCTCGGGCGGTGCGTATGGTGGTTCCCCAGTTCTTGCCCCCCCTCCTTCAGTAGTGGCAGCTCCCTCTTCCGGCCTGTCTCCTGAGATGATATTTAAACTCGAGCTTGCTAAGATGGAGAATGAGGCTAGGAAGCAGGAGATGGAGAATGAGTCTAGGAGGCATGAGAAGGAGATGGAGAATGAGTCTAGGAGGCATGAGAAGGAGATTGAGGCTGAGTCTAGGAAGCAGGAGAAGGAGATTGAGGCTGAGATTAGGAGGCACGAGGCTGAGCTTAGGTACGACTCAGAGAAATATTGTGCTCAAATAGATTTAGATAAGACTCGTGCAGAGTCGACAGGGATTCGGATGGGCCGTGAGGGCCAAGTAAGAGAACAGTCCTTGTCCCACTTAGTCAAATTGGTGCCGGCATTTAGTGAAACTGAAGTCACAGAATTTTTTAATCGTTTTGAGAAGAAGTGTAGGGAGCATAATTGGCCTGAAGAGAAGTGGGCAGCTCTAGTCTCCTCAAGACTTACGGGTAAGGGTCTGAAGGCTTATGATGCACTGCCTTTAGAGTCTTGCATTGACTACCCAGTATTGAAGAGAGCTGTCCTACGGGCATACGAGTTGCAACCAGAAACATATCGATTGAAGTTTCGGGGTGTTACGAAGACTAGGGAGGCGACCTTTCTTGAACATGCCCGGGACTTAAAAGATGCACTTGCTAACTGGACACGTTCTGAGAAAGCTGAGACGGCCGAACAGTTGACTGAGCTGTTTCTGCTCGAGCAGTTTTATAAGTGTACTGGTGCAGATATGACTTTAACTATTAAAGAAAAGAATCCAAAAACTCTACAGGAGGCAGCTGAGATGGCTGACCTCCGGCTATCATTAATTCGTGGGTGCGGGTCTGCCCAGCGTACTGAGGCAGGTAACAAGGGGCGTGACGCCCCACCCCCCCGAGTTAGTAATATATCTTATGCAAACAAGTACAAGAGTTATGATACCAAGACTGACCACAAGACTAGCACCGTCCCATTTAAGAAGGGGCCGGGCCCTTCCCAGTACCAAGGGAAGCCCAAAGGGGAGTTAGAGTGTTATCAATGTCATAAAAAGGGGCACTTTGCAAGAGTCTGTCCTAGCAAACCACCTACAGCAGCTGTGTCTTTGGCCTGCAACATTGGTGTGTCTCTGAAGCCTTCTGAGTTTGCCCGGGGCAGTTCGTCAGAGGCTGAGGCACAGCCAATGCAGAAGCACCTGGGAGGCTCGAACCCTGCTCAGGATGTTTTTTGCGACCATAGAGGACGGGGTTGCGTGATGTGGGCGGGGCGCAAGCATGGAGTAGAGGTCTTGCGTGATACAGGTGCTTCCCAGACTTTGATGAAAAACTTGACTGGCTACCCTATAAATGCGGCTCGGGTGGTGGTGGTGCAGGGTATTAATGCAACTCGGTCATACCCGCTGGTGCGGTTGGAGTTGGAGGTGGATGGTGTGGCACGTGAATTGGATGTTGGGATTGTGGAGAAACTGCCAGTGGAGGGCGTCGACCTTCTTCTCGGCAACGACTTTGCAATGCCCGCTTCTGAGGTTCTACCCTTAGTCGTTGCCGAGAGGCCGGCCGACGTGAGTAGGGAAGAGCGAGAGTGGGTCGAGCGGTGCCAGGCACAACCCATGGCGTGTGCTGTCACCCGAGCTCGGGCAGCTAAAGTGTCACAGCCTAGTCCTCCGTCTTCAGACCAGCAGAGGAACGATCAACAGGAGGAGGCTAAAGCTGGAGTTGGTTTTAAGAGTTTTGACTCGGCGGCTCTCCTGGGTGATTCAGTATTAGCACCATTACTTAGTTCTGGAGTAGCCCCTGGGCCTGTCATCGAGAGTGACGAGGCTGGGCCTGACGAGTCTCCACGACAGCAACGTTATGAACATCGAGAGAGACAGAGGGAGCAGCTCAGTATCGGGGAGGGTCATGCATTGCTCCGGGAGCAGTTAGATCGCTTGGCACCCTCAGATATACGTCGGTTGCAGCTGGAGGACCCTGAGCTCCAAACGTGTGCTAATGGAGCTGTGGAGCTCGACGAGGACGGTGATGCACAGCCGGGAGATTTTTTTTATTTAGATGGCATCCTGTATCGGCGTTTTCAAGACCCTAACCGTAGCTGGAAGATGGGGTCCGGGGTAGTGGACCAGTTGATGGTGCCGCGGGAGTGCAGGGATAGCCTACTGAGTTTGGCGCATGACACACCGCTGGCAGGACATTTGGGGGTAAGAAAAACGGTGGCGGCTTTGGGGAAGTTGTTTTGGTGGCCGGGGATGAAGTCTCATGTGCAGTCCTGGATAAACTCATGTGATATTTGTCAACGGGTCGGGAAACCAAACCAAGTTATTCCTAAAGCTCCGTTGCACCCTATTCCTGTAATTGGGCCACCTTTTAGTAAGATTGTTGTTGACATGGTTGGTCCCCTCCCTCCCACAAAGGCTGGTAATAAATTTTTGTTAACCATCATGGATGTTGCCACTAGATACCCCGATGCATACCCCATGAAAAACGGCATGGCTAAGACGGTAGTCAGTAACTTGTTGTGGTACTTTTCAAGGTACGGGTACCCGGAGGAGATTCAGTCTGATCAGGGGTCCAATTTCACCTCCAATCTCTTTAAGCAAACAATGCAACAGCATGGAATACGGGCGGTGGTATCGTCAGCGTATCACCCTGAGAGCCAAGGGGTGCTTGAGCGGTGGCATGCCACCCTTAAAAGCATGCTCAGGTGTTATTGTGCTGATAACGGAAGAGATTGGGATCTTGGATTGCCGTATGTACTGTTTGCTGCTCGGGAAGTGCCTGGTGAGAGCCTGGGATTTAGTCCAAACGAGCTGATTTTTGGACACCGGGTCAGGGGCCCCCTTAATATGCTGCGGGAAATTTGGGAAGGAACTGTGCCGCCTTGTTCCTTGTTGAAGTATGTGTTTGAAAGCCGTGAGCGCATGCTTAAGAGTCTGGAGATGGCAGGTCGGAATTTAACAGGGTCACAAGCTTTAATGAAGGACAGGTATGATCGCAAAGTGAAGCTCCGGGAGTTCATTGTGGGACAGGAGGTGTTGATTTTGTTGCCTTTGGTGGGTAACCCCTTGTCGGCGAAGTATACTGGACCCTATAAAATTGTGGAGAAAATTTCGGACCTAGATTACCTTGTTGCCACTCCAGACAGGAGGAAGAAGAATCAGTTATGTCACGTGAACCTGATAAAAGAGTATGTGAGGCGCCCCTCTGAGCCTCTCACTGTCCCTGTGTTGGCTTGTTGCGGCCGTGGTGGAGAAGGAGAGGGGGACAGTCAAGCTTCAGAGGAGGATAGCTGGGATCACCATGTTTCAGCGGATCAGTGGGCGGGGAACTCGAGCCTAAGGGCTGACGAGGCTATAGCCCATTTGCCTGAGCCGCAATTTGAAGCTATCCGTCAGTTGCTCGGTTTATACCCCACTGTATTCGCTGAACATCCAGGCCTCACTACTCAGGCTATGCATGATGTTGACGTGGGGCACCATCTACCCTTTAAGTCAATCCCATACCGTGTGCCCCCCATAAAACTACCCGCTCTGAGGGATGAGTTGGAGTATATGCTCGGTAGAGGGTTGATAGAGAAAGGTACCGTTAAATGGACTTCCCCCGTAACACTGCAGCCTAAACCAGATGGCAAGGTACGCTTCTGTATTGATTTCCGTAGGCTAAACGGTTTGACTCCAACTAACCCATATCCTCTTCCTCGGGTTGATGATAGTGTTGATAAAATTGGTAATGCTCGGTTTTTGTCTAAAGTTGATTTAGTAAAAGGTTACTGGCAAGTACCTTTGTCCGAGCGCGCTAAAGAGGTATGTGGTTTTGTGGTGGACGGGAGTACTTACCGGTGTAATGTTATGCCCTACGGACTTAAGAATGCACCAGCAACGTTTCAGAACCTGATGAATGAAATTGTCAAGGACATTCCAAATTGCACCGTATACTTGGACGATGTAATCATTTATGATGACGACTTTGAGAGCCATTGTGAGCACCTGGAGACCTTGTTCCGGAAACTTAGTGAAGCAAGTCTGGTAGTAAATTTGGCAAAGTGTGACTTCGTAAAAGCCACTGTGCAGTACCTTGGGTTTGTAGTGGGAAGGGGACAGGTGTGCCCTCCTCAGAACAAGGTACAGGCTATCAATAAATTTCCGCACCCAACCACCAAGAAGCAGATCATGAGATTCTTGGGTATGATAGGCTACTACAGACGCTTTATAAAAGGTTACTCTACGGTGTTGGCACCTCTCACAGATTTGTTACCTAAAGACAAAAAGTTTTTGTGGGCGCCTGAGTGTGAAAAGGCTTTTAATTTAGTGAAGCATTTGCTGTGTACTCACCCGATACTCAGGGCCCCAGACTTTAACAGGCCTTTTCAGCTGGCAACAGATGCTAGTGGTGTAGGGGCTGGTGCCGTCTTGCTACAGACAGACAATGAAGGTGTGGAACACCCAGTAAGTTTCTTTTCTAAGAAGTTCAATGCTGCACAAAAGAACTATTCTACAATAGAAAAGGAATTACTGGCGATTGTGCTGTCACTCAGGCACTTCGAGGTGTATGTTCCAGCCTATGGCCCAGTCGTGGTTATCTACACTGATCATCACCCTTTGAGATTCCTAAATCAATTTCACAATCGCAATATGAGACTGACCCGGTGGTCATTGATGTTGCAGGAGTATAACCTGGACATCCGGCATATTGCGGGATGTGACAATGTGATTGCGGATTGTTTATCGAGGGTAGATGATCAGTCGTAGGCTATCACAGGTGTATGATCCCGAAGAGATTGACACACGGGTAGCCTCCTGCTTTGGTTTGAGTAGTATTTTGCGCTTGGTGCTTGTTGGCTCGCGGTTGTAGCCCAGCGTATTGGGTCGTAAAGCAGGATTGTTGAGCGTTTGGTATAGAAGAAAATAGGCTGCCCTTATAGTGCAGCCGGAAAAAAACATATTAAAATATAAAAAATCATATAAAAACTCTTTCTTTTTGATATAGATAATTGTATAAGTTTGTCATAGCCTATAGTGTTTGAGTAGTCCACGAACTATCAAACGGCTGAGCTGCGGTAAGCTCGCTCTGGGAGCATGATATTATGTCTTTTACTATTGTTGGGAGGAGTTATGAAATGTGAATTTTTTTTTTATATAAGATGTGTTTTAGTGATAAACTCAGCGTTGTTTTAGTGCCATGCGGTCGCTGGGTGTGAGGGGTTTGATGGGGTTCTGTATATCAGATTTTAGCTCAGGGTTGAGCAAGTAAAATCTTGGGGGAGGTGTGACGCATGTCGAGTATGAGCATGCTGTACAGAACGCCCAGTCAGGCCCCACTCTCGCTAGGATCGTCAGGGCAGGAACTTTGGCTGTAGTCTGTGTAGAGTTTCCTAACTTAGTTTATGTGAGCCGTTGTACTATAAGTATTATAAATATGTATTTTGTTTTCATCTGAGTCAACGAGTTCTATTTTATATCATTAGTTATAAGTATTGTGTGTGGGACTTATATGTAATGATGAGAGGAGAGAGAGAGAGATATTACGTAACGGGGACCAGTGAGTGCGCCACGCGGGCAGATAGGCCTAATTCCCTCCTCCCTCCTCCCTTCCTCCCTTTCAGCGCGTGGGAAGTTCTTTGTCGATCCCAGATTGAGAGAGAATATGACGTCATGATTGCCAGTGGGCGGTCCTTAAGTAGTTTGAGATATGCCGCTAGAGGGCCGAGTATAAAAAGAGAGGTCCTCGCCACAATTCTTCAGAACTCATCAGGCAAAGCGACTTCTCATATCCCTTGCAACTATCCATATTCTTCCGACTGATGTGAACTTTCTCTACTCTCTGAACAGCCTATCTTCTTCTCTTCTCGTCCCTGTTTAACCTCCATGACCCCTTTGGTGCAGATTTAGTCAGCCAAAGTATTATCGCTTGAGTTCTCACGAGATAAGTGCCTGTTAGATAGCCTATTTTTGGAAGGGTTAACTAGAATAGGATTGATTGATGTTTGTTGCACTCGTATATGCATTTCCCTGTGTGCGATTATTCATGTTCCTGTTTTCTGCTGGTTTAGGCAATGCTAGACTGGGATAGGGTTTCTGAGTTGTGATTTCCTATGAGTACTAGGTTGCGGTTGAACCAGTACAATTGCAACGGAGACGTGGAACGCCTAGGTGGTCTTTCTGACTGTGTACCGTGGGAGTTTAGCACTGTGTTGCGAGTGAGGGCTTTTGCCTGTGCCACCCAACACTGTGCTATCTCATTTGCTTGACTTTGAGAGGATCGCCAGGAGAGAACCAGATACTAGTGATCTGGATCTCTCAAGAGAGCATCCCGTCAATTACCGTAATTTGGCCGCACAGTCTTAAGGACCTCGCTAGGCTACGAGCCGCTTGCTCAGCCATTGTCTCTTAACCTTAGATATCCCAGCTAGACTTTGCTCGACCAGCAGATACAGCATAGTATTGAAGCTTCTCCTTATGTATATTATTGTTTAAGCACTATTGATTTCATGTGTGGCACGCTTAGCTACTTCAGAGATTAGTGGCCCACGAGCACAATCTTAGTAGGCTATTGCCAGTGCATTGTCGGAGTACTTCTTCTTAATGTTTGCCATATCCTATTGCTTATTCTTATAATTCTTCTTATGTCAATTTAAAGCCTTTAATTACCAGTGAGTTATTCATTAAATTGCTGTTCAAAATCCGATACTTACTTCTTATGAGTATTCGAGAAGCATCTAACTTATCAGAAGATTCCTTGCTTGATGCTCGAGGACTATTGTTTAACGTAACGTAATAGTGCCGATCCGAAGTAGAGGGTGGAGGACTTCTTAAGTTCTTAGTTCAAGGGTGGATTACTTCGGCTTCGGCCAACACTATTCTTTAGTGTTGTAGTACTTTCTTCTTTGTTTGATTGTTGACCAGACTAGATAACTCCCGTCTTGTTATTAGTCTGTTGTGTGAAACGCTAGTACCGAGTTCTTGTATACCCCGTTATAGCAGATAGAACTCTGGAGGGTAGTGGCGTTTTTTGTTCGGCTGGCAGTACTCTGGGGTTGGGATCGTGTGTTTCCGTTGTGGCAGCGAGCCATACTCGAGTCCTGTGTAAGAGCCCTAGTGTACCCGAGTGCCCGGTCGTAACAGCCGGTTCCTCATAAAATTACAGGCTCGCTGATCGTTCGCCAGGGAAAAATCGACACCTAAATGGCACGAAAGGTCTTAAAATGGACAACGAAATGGGACAAAATGTGTTAAAATCGTCAAGCAAATAGTCCGAACGTCTTAAAATCTGAAAACTAATGGGGTTAAACACGAGGGAGAAGAAGTCCCGAAAAAGCGACCACCTCCCCCTTAACCAATTCAGTACCGGTGACATACTTCTCATTACATTAAACGATTATATTCAGCTTAGGAAGAACGTTTACCCTTAAAAAAAAAGGCTACACCCTATCTCAATTAATCGTTTTAGCTGCCATATATCCCTCCTAAACTTCATAAAATCGTCTAAATGTAGCTGAAATCAAATATAAAATACGTTGCCGGTACAGAAGGGGTTAAATGGAGTATGTATTACATTATGTGGTATATGTGCATGTGAGATTGTGCTTATGTGTGTGTGTGTGTGTGTTTTTTTTTTTTTTTTTTTTTTTTTTTTTTTTTTTTTTTGCGTTTCCATTTGTGTTTGTATTTATGTTTGGTTGTGTCCCCGTAGTGTGTGTGTGTGTGTGTAAAATATATATATATATATTTTTTTTTTTTTTCCTATGTGATTGAGGGAGGCAAAAGGCAGAACTGCCTATAGCGAGTGCCTCCCCCATAGTTGAAAGAGTGACAGCCAAAATCAAGGGCCGTTCGAGCCAAAATGCCTGGACACACGGAGTTTGAAGCAATTTAAGTCACAGGAAGAGGGAAAGACTGATTCTGGGAGAGAGTTCCAGAGCTCAGTTGTTGAGTAGAAGAAAGTTTGAGAGTAACGTTCACTCTTGGGTTGGAGAGTTGCACAGAGTAGGGGTGGGATTGAGTTGCAAGACGGGTACCACGTGCCCTATGTAAAGGAGGTGGTATACACTGGGAAAGCTCTGAGGAACACTGATTATTATAGTAGCGATAGAATAGCGAGAGAGATGCAACATTGCGGCGGAGAGAGAGAGATTGCAGAGAGTTGGTGAGTGGACGGGAGTTAATGATACGAAAGGCCTTCCTTTCAACTTTGTCTAGGAGAGCGGTGTGAGAGGAACCTCCCCACACATGTGAACAATACTCAATACAAGGACGCACTATGCCCCTGTACAGAGCAAGAAGCTGTGCAGGGGAAAAGAACCCCCTAAGGCGGTTGAGCACACCCAGCTTCTGGGAGGCTGCCTTAGCAAGACTGGTAATATGGTCCCTCCAACTGAGAGCAGAAGAAAAAGAGACACCAAGAATATTGAGAGAAGATGAAGGATTGATTTTTGTATTGTTGAAGAATAAGGGATAGTCCGCTGGGAGTTCCTTACGGGTAGATAGATGGAGAAATTGGGTTTTGGAAGCATTAAAGGTAACAAGGTTTTCTCTGCCCCAATTGGAGATAGTATTTAGTTCAGAATTTAAGAGTTCTATGGCTTCATTACGTTTATCGTTGAGGGATTGCTGGCTGGGGCGTTCTGAAAAACTAATGGAGTAGTGTAAGGTTGAGTCGTCTGCGTATGAATTGATGGGAATTGAGGTACAGTTGAGGAGATCATTTATAAAAATTAGAAAGAGAATAGGAGATAGGACAGAGCCCTGAGGAACACCGGAGTTTATAGGGTGAGGAAGTGAACAATGGCCGTCCACAACCGCGGCTATGGAACGGCCGGAAAGGAAATTAGAGACAAAGGCACAGATGGAGGGATAGAAACCGAAGGAGGGTAGTTTAGAAATTAAAGATTTGTGCCAGACTCTATCGAAGGCTTTCGATATGTCTAGTGCAATAGAAAAAGTTTCACCGAATTCCCGAAAGGAGGATGACCAAGAGTTAGTAAGATATGAAAGAAGATCACCAGTAGAGCGACCCTTAAGGAAGCCATACTGGCGATCTGAGAGCAGATTATGAGAAGAGAAATGCTCACACACAAACAAACAGTTGCACATCCACCCATGTATTAATAATTGGCATTGCATTTATTCCACAATTACACACACTATCACACTGGCATACACAGTTACACACATACAGACGATTACATAAATAGTATTTAACACAATTTACACTACACTTAATTTTGATACACACGTACACACATACGTATATACACACACACACACAGACACACACACATGCATTATATACACACACACACACTACAGTACATGTGTAATATGAACTGTGAACTTTGGGCTTTGTTATTGTATGAATGGGATATAGTGTAGTGTAGTGTGAGTGTATGTGTGATGTTTGTATATGTGTACAGTACCGTATGTTATTTTATGAATGGGATGTAGTGTAGTGTGAGTGTATGTATGTATGTATTTGTGTATTTGTGTTATTGTATGAATGGGATGTAGTGCCATGATTTTGTATATACTGTATGTATGTGTGTTATTGTATGAATGGGATGTACTGTAGTGAGTGTGTGTATATATATAATGCATGTTAGTGTGTGTGTGTGTCTGTGTATATACGTATGTGTGTACGTGTGTATCAAAATTAAGTGTAGTGTAAATTGTGTTAAATACTATTTATGTAATCGTCTGTATGTGTGTAACTGGGTATGCCAGTGTGATGGTGTGTGTAATTGTGGAATAAATGCAATGCCAATTATTAATATATGAGTGGATGTGCAACTGTGCGTGTGTGTGTGTACAAAGTACAAAGGAAATCAAGCAACAACAGATCTAGTGACCCTTCTAGGTT